>PVLA01005497.1:0-144959 GCA_004027455.1 Hydrochoerus hydrochaeris
GATTCTTTCCCCATGTTTGGGAAATTTTCTGCTATTATTTCTGTAAATACTTTATGTATGTCATTTGCCTGCACTCCTGTATCTTCGCTAATGCCCATTATTCTTATATTGTTGCTCTTGGCATCATCATGAAGCTTCTGGATTGTCATTTCATGCTGCTTTGTTATTTTTAAAAGTTCTATCCTTTCCTGATCACTAAATATGATCCTGTCCTCAAGGTCCAAAATCCTATCCTCAGCTTCCTTTAGGTGGTTTTGCACAGTTTCAATAGAGTTTTTTGTTTCTTGGATTCTCTTTGAGTTTGTTCCATGAATTCTGCTTGTTTTCTATATTGTTCATTCAGAGTTTCAATCAGTTTCCCATGCTCATGTACTTTTTTCTCTAGTTCTTCTTTAGCTGCATTCAACAACTGCTTTACTAAAGTTGTTATTTCTATCTTTCCATGGGAGACTACTTTTAAGTTGATTTTTTCTATAGCCTGATGCAGTTGGTTTTTTTTATTTCACTGGCTATCTTTTCAAAGATTCCCCGTGTGTTACTTTTGGGGTCCTCTATTTCAATGTCTCCTATACTTGCTTCTGGTGTTTGAGACTGCATTTTGCTTTTTCATTTTGTCATTTTCACTCTGCCTGGTGTTTTCTATGTGTAGGAGGGGATCACACACACTCTTTTCAGACACACCAAAGTCTTACAGTTAGTTGGAGGGGGTTTTACTACTGGCCCTATTTATCCCCTGTACACCTCTATTTTAGGGGTATACTCACCACAATGATACAGTCAATCTGGTGTAGTCCAAAGTTCACCACCTGGGAGTAAAGTTCCAAATTTTCTCACACTAACTGGATACCGCTGAGATCTTCTGATGTTCCAGGTGGGAGGGCCCATCTGTAGCAGTCCAGGGCAGTTTTCAGTCTTGGGCGGGCCTCCTCGATGTTCCCAGTGGCAGGGCAGGACCACAGGGGA
Organism: Hydrochoerus hydrochaeris; assembly: GCA_004027455.1. Lineage (NCBI taxonomy): Eukaryota > Metazoa > Chordata > Mammalia > Rodentia > Hydrochaeridae > Hydrochoerus > Hydrochoerus hydrochaeris. The sequence goes on from PVLA01005497.1 coordinate 964, forward strand.
GGTTCTGGGTAACCTACCCCTGAAGCAGGCTTGCACTGAGTTCCAGGTGGCAGGGCGGGCCCTCGGTGGAGCTTCTGGGCAGCTTACCCCTGATGCAGGCTTCTGCTGAGTTGCCGCTGGCAGGGCGGGCCCACTGTGGAGGTTCCGGGCAGCCTACCCCTGATGCAGGCTTCTGCTAAGTTCCCGGTGGTATGGCAGGCCCATGGTGGAGGCTCCGGGAAGCCTATTCCTTAGAGCTTTCTTCATGTGGTTCAGAGCTAGAACTAACCTAAAACTAGAACTGACATAAGAGGCAAAAGTGAAGCAGCAGACATTATTTACAGAAGGTTGTTACAATCAGACTTGGTGATGAGACCAAGGGTGTCTGTTAGATGTAAGTACAGGTACTAGCTTCTGGCTATCTTTTGAATTTACATCTGGCTTATCTTCTTGAATTTTGTTATGGTGCTCAGAAGATCTCCAGTTGTTGGACTGCAGGCATAAACAGGTCGTTGGTACACAGAAACAGCAGCTGCCCTGTAACTGTTTTGCGAGTTCTCTTTTTTAGGTTCCAATGGGGGACAGGACATGCTTTCCACCTTAGATGGCTCTTCAAACTCCATTTGCTCATTTACACCAGCACTGTAGGCAAATTCTGATCTGTGATTATCCTTTCTAGACCATCATTTCCCTATTCCTCTCACATAGTAGAAGCTGTAGCTCTGATAATAACTCCTCTATTCTCCTCACTTTCACCATGGCTCCATTTCCCCAAAAGAACCGGGATAAAGACATAGATCCTAGAAGTTGTCCTGAGGGAATAGAGTCTTAATAAGGAGATGGTTCTCTGATTGACTAGTTGTAAAGTCATTAGAAAGTGCAATGTTACTGGTAAATGGGGCACTGGTAATCCATGGCATGCAGTGGGAAAAAAAAATCACTCAGATTACTATCTAAGTAACTACTACCTCTATCAATTGCTCATTGTATTGAAAGAGACATTGCAGAGAGGAGCATTGCCAATTTTGAGGATGTCCAAGGTGGTTATTCACTTTAGGCCAAGATTTACTCCATGAGTAAACTCAAGAAAATGGATTATTTGAGTGACAGAAGCCAAATGGGAGCAACAAAGTGCCAGCAACAAAATGGGGGTGGTAACTAATAGGCAACAGAGTAAGAGCAGTGATCAGAATGGTTTGAACTTCAGAGATCTTTTGTTTTGCTTAATTGACTGTGGTATCTCTATAACTGAAAGAGATGCAGAGTCTTCAAATGTCTCCTATGTTTGTGTATTTAGCACAGCTTTTTGTTTGTTGACGGAGGACTGAAATCACTACATTCAGAGGGTCATGGTTCCTTAGATATTATCCTTTAGATAGATAAGCAGTCCAAACTCCATGAGGAAGCAACCTTGACCTCTGGCATCAATTTATATGATAATATTCTTCCTCGTATTCCCACAAGGAACCACCAGCCATTGAACAGGATAACTTTGCCCTGGGAAGGGGAATTTTCTAGACTTTCCAGAGATTTGGACACTGTCTCTGAATGACATTATTTCTGGAGGCCCCAGACCCTGCTACAGTCTATACAGCAGGGCTTAGAGATGATAAGCAGTTAATTAACAGACTTTTGATTCAGGCTGATCTCTGATCACTGGTCCAAGTGATCATTTGGCCTGACTTTGAATATTTCTAAAGGAATAGTATGAAGAGGCATGTTTAACAACTGGGAGATAACTTTTATCATGTCAGTGAGTTTTAGAGTGATGATTATCGTATTAAAAAGGCAAGTTTTGCTTCTACTTACCAACATTGTAAGCTAAGAGTGATATCGCTATTATATAGGAATTTCAGGTGTTTATTACCACCTTCAAGGATTTGAAGAATAGAAAGGTAAATCCAACCATATCCCCTATCAACTTTTTTTTTGTTTGTGTAAATGAAATAGAGTTTAAAGAATAGCAAGAAAGATTTTTTTTTTTTAATATCGGGGATTGAACTCACAACCTTGTACTTCCAAGCAGGCACTTGTGCCACTGTGGTAAACCCCAAGCCCTTAAAAATTATCACAGAGTCAAGTTAACTGGTGATAAGAGTTTCAGCCCTGTTCCTTTAGTAAAGCAATCAATTTACCTTTAACATCTAGTATATAGTCACTGAATTTTTAAAATTTATTTTTCTCTATACTGGTTAATGAACACTACTAGAAATATTTTTCTTTTATTGGGTAGTACCAACAGTATACATATAGTGTCCCTAATTTAATTATCTGGATAGCTATAATATAGTATCTACATATACACACAATGCAAATTCCATATTTTATTTAAAAATACTGTTAAAGCTTTAAAAAATATTCTTAGCACATGAATCACATAAAAATAGACCATAGTCCAGATATAACTCATGGTTTATAATTTGCCTGTCCTCATCCAGTGTATTTCACATTGAACATCATACTAGCCCACTGCATTGATTGAGCTTTATTGTTCGAACTTTGGTGATAGAATTGTGAGTAGGCATGTGTGGTTGCCCTAGGAACCCTAGCTATGTATACCAAATGTTAGAAAATAATTCCCACACAAAGTTCAGTCATACTTTTGGTAAAATGTCTAAATATCTGATATTTTCAGTATATTAACTTATGCTATCCAGGGTAAAGGAAAATTTCTATATTTGGTTCCCCTTAGCCCTATGAAAGAAAAGCAAATGCCCTCTGAGTTTCTTTCATAGTTTGAGACAACACTTACCAGACTTTCCTATGCTAATCCCAACTATTTACCATTTCATTAGAAAGACCATAAGTTTTGAGGGGCTTCAGAGGAAGAGAGAACTCTATAATCAACTCAGGTTGCCATGCCAGGTTCTGGACCTTGGACTGTGTCGTATAGCAGAGCAACTGGTGCTTAGAAGAATTACAGGAGCAGAGCCTCTGGATAGCATTCTTCAAGTGAAAGTATACAGTTCAATACCCAAGGTATTTCACTGGCATACAGAGGCAAAGGTTTGCCATCTTCTGCATTGAGTGTCTTTTTCATAAAACAACTCCTGCTTGTTCATGGGCTCTAGTAAAGACAAAATATTTGACTGTGTACTGTAGTGTTAGCAAGTCAGAATATCTGGGATGCTGACTTTAATATGAGCATCATCAGATTTAAATAGCCTAAGAATTGGCCATACATGGTTGCATTTCATTATTAAATAGAAGTGGTATATAAAACAGGATTCAAATGGAGCTGGTCTGAAATTCTTCTACTAACATATTTTGTTCTCCTTTACCTCTTGTATGTCATTACAGAGAATTTTTCCCAATCAAGGAAGACAAATAATCAGACCTCACTACAAGCTGTTTAGAACAAAATGCTGGAACCAGCTGAAATATTAACAACTGAAGCACTATAATTTTATTTAGGTAACATTCTGAAAGTCACTTGTAAAGAGTGGCATTTGATGTGGGCAGCACTGAGCAGTACATTCATTCTGTTCTCTCAGGACAGAGAAATGACAATAATATGTATCTATATCAATTTTCTGTTACTAGTTAAAGTTTGGCTGCATGATTATATGAGCTAACAGGGAATTTGGGAAACAGGTTAAAGGGAGTCAGCTGTTTTGCATAGTATGTAAAGATATTTGTGTTTCATGTGAATTTTTCTGAAAAGTCACTCACTTCAGAAGATTTTATAATGTATACAGAGTGTCTTGCATATTTAAGTAAGGTTCTCTCTTTAACCACTATTGTACTTGTCCAATGGAGCTGTAAATATGGTGGCTTGTGTGGTAATTTTGCATAGATTCATTTCCAAGGCCTTCCATTCACCAGGTTCAGTGTAGGTGTATTACTAGCTTGCCAAAAGAAAACACCAATAAACATTTTGTCAAGGCACCATTACATATGGGAACAATCAGCCACTTCTGTTTCTCAATTTAACTCAGGACATCTTTTGTACAATATATTCTTCTAACACAAGTGAATGAAAAATATTGATTTGCTTTCCTTAATATTTCAAAAGCTTGAATGAATACTTTATCTAGAATATTCTTAAGTACTTTGAATTCATTAAACTTGAAATATTTTAGGGAAAGTGAAAGATTATGATTTTTTCTAATAATTCATGTAAATACAATAAGTAGTTTCTTACATAGGCATATGGACAATACCATCAAATATGTAGAAATGTCCCATTAAAACCTCATGATTTTCACCAGTGTCATGTGGAGAACAAAACATAAGCAAGACTTGCTGATTTAAAGCTGTCAAGTGTCTAGAAAGTGTCTTGAAAACTCTTGGGTATAATATTTATTCCCCTTTCCTATCATGATTTACTCTACAATTTATAATCACACTTGAACTGCCAGTTCTAAATCAAAGAGCATTTTGAGATGGTAACACAGTTTTCTGTACAGGACTCCTAAATCTCTCCCTGAAGCATACTTGAACTTTCCCAGTACTCCTTGGGGAAGGCTCGTAAGATGCAGAATCATGGTATACAAGCTACTTACGTGAAAACATTATGATTTTGGCTAATTGGAACATTAAAATACAGGTTTCAATAAAATATGAACTATTCCTTGAATAAGTTGACATGTTACCTCCAGAATCCAACGGTTTTTAATATCATACCCTGCAGAACTGAACGTAGCATATTTAGCCAAACAATAAACAGGTGTTGACTAGTAAGACGTGATTAGTCAAAGCAAATAAACTTTTGTTATCTGAATACCAACTAACTGGGCTAACACTCAAGTAGAAATTTTTATTATTGGCATTTCTGGATTCACTTGGTAGCATTCATGAATAAAAAGGAAGTCAGACATTCATTCCTGAGATGAGATCTCTAGGTTTGTTATAGATTTGTGTGAAAATCAAAAAGAACAAGAATTAAAGGATGATATCATGTCTTGTCTGATTCTCAATGGATGTATGGCACCTTTGCTAGGATTCTATGGTGAACTTTTTTAAATTCAATTTTTACGATTGGAATTTAAGCTACTCTGATTTGTGAGATACTAAGATAGAGTCAAAAGCCTGCAAGCCTCTCATTATTTTCAACATTATATTCCTTTTGAAACTTAGAAACCCATGCTCAAGGTTTGAAAAGTGAAAATACTGACAACTACAACTAGATTGAAAGTAATTGGATGCTTGTGTGTCAAAGCACCAAGATATGTAAAGCCAAGAATCTGAGCATCAGTGGCGAAGTGGCAAGTGGGTCATCCTGTATCGCTCTACAGCTGTCTTCTGAAAGTTTATTTGGGAATTCATGGCTTTTTCTTGTAAAGTTATAATGTCTAAGGCTCTTATTGCAGTATGTTAATGGTATCAAACAATTCCATATTGTTGAGGCTGCTGGTATGGAAAGCAGTCATCTTTAAAAGTCAAAGAGGATGTAAGACTGTAAAATGGATCTTAGGAAACCCTTATACTATAAAAGAAAGTACTTGAAATATTACTGAGCCAAAGCTTGGGATATAAAGAATTTTTCTAAGATAATAAGAAGATAAAGTTCATGACTGGGCAAGTACAAGTCAGTCACTTTGATGATCAACTTCTAATGGAATTCATAAAGCAGAGTTCTATAAAACAGGATTTGAAGTCAGTGAACTTGATCAAACTAAGCTTATTAATGTCCAAGTTGTGTCAGTTTTGGAAATATATTTAACTTTTTGGGGTAGCAATTATATCCAGGACATCATTCATTACAGCTGTTAATTCTAACATCCTGTCTAAAACAATAATAATAAATGTTCAGTATGCATGAATGTATTTTTCTCTCCTCCCAGTCTTCTTACATTTTCCTTCATAAAAGAGTTGAGTTAGACTCAACTACAAGTGAATAAAAATGACAAAAATTTAAATCAGACAAGAGTGTAATTGCCTTTCCTGAAGATGTGGAAAATCCAGGGCTACCGTGGTATTCTGTGATGAACTCATGGCCCACTGAACTTCTTCAGCTTTTTCCTTAAGTTATATTGAAGGAGAAAAATTAGAGGCTGACTGTGAGCCTTGGCTTCCACAATGCACTCAGAATACAGAATCAGTGTTTCTCTTTATATCTCATTGGAAATATTTAGGACCAAGGCTGCTATAATGGTTGATTAAATTCATTATCTTGACTGGATTGTAGGATGGCCAGATATCTCATTAAACATTATCTATGTGTGATGATGTTTCAGGAAAAAGTTGACATTTGAATCAGCAGACTGAGAGAGGCAAATATCTTCTTGCAATGTCAGGGATCATCATTGAGTTATTGATGTTTCAAACAGCAAAAAATTGGAGGAAGAGACAGATGCTCTCTCTGCCTGGCTGCTTGAACTTGGGTATTTATCTTTCCCTGGCATCAGACTAGGGTTTATTACTCCATTGGCTCTCCAGTTATGAAGTTAAATCACATTCTTGGTTCTTCTAGGTCTTGGGCCTTTCAATTCTATCATCAGCATTTCTAGTTTTTCAGCTTGTGTATGGCAGTTGATGATGTGACTTCTCATTTTCCACAAATGAATGAACCAATTCTTGTGGTCTCTCTGCATCTCTCTTACGTGGGGTGCACACATGCACATGTGTGATTGTGTCTTCTGTGCTTCTGGATAATTCTAACATAGATTAAAGTAAGTTGGAAAATTTAGTTGTTAACAAGGATCTCACATATCCAACTACAAACTGGTGGTTTTTAACAGTTATTTTTCATTACCACTACAGAAAAATGGAGAACAGATAAAATGAAAATCTTTCAGTCTTTAATATATTTTCATCTGAATGTTCTTCCTACACGACCTAAATGTAGTGATGTATTTCAATGGACTTTTTACCACTGGGTAATTTCAGAGGTTAAGGTTGCATCTCAACAAGACCAATTTACTCTTTGTTAGCATTTTTTGGCGTAATAAAAGAGCAAAATATAAAAGTAAAAGTGGCCTTTATTTTAAGGACATGGAGAGGAGCCCACGACCGACAGTGATCTGGCTTTCTCTGACCGGAATATGGGGAATGGGATATATATAACCTTTGACCGGGGGTGGTGCTTAGCGCGGGCATTGATGACACTGTGCAAGGAGCTGATTAGAATTTTCTTTGCAGGCACTGGGAGAGGAAAAAAGAAGTTATAATAGGGGTAGGAGGAAGTGACTTCAGGTTAAGCATCCCCAATTCAGCCTTCCACCACCATAACTTCCTGTGACTTATTCTAGGGCATAACTCTTTCCTTCTTCATTCAGTGGAGCAATCTGAGCAAAAGTTTTACTAAATCTGTTAATTTGACATTGTAGAGAATGAGTCCTACATGGAGTTATAGATTGAACATCTTTCATTTAAAATTCTAAAATTTGAAATGCTACTAAATTCCAAACATTTTTTTGTGATGCAACAAATAAAGAATTTCACATAACGAACCTTTGTTTTATGCAAAAAGCTATTAAAATATTGTATAAAATTACCTTTAGGGTCTGTGTACATAATATACATGTGACATAAATGAATTTTGTTTCAAGTTAGGTCTCAACACCCATATATCTCATTATGTATATGCAGATATTCCAACATCCAAAATAATCTGAATTGTAGATGACTATTTGTGCCTATATTAGTATTGTCAACTGAGAAATTTAGAAAACAGTAATGGGAAATATTAATAAAGTCATCTCTACAGGCATAAACTTTTCATTAAAGATAAAGAGCTTTGTTTTATTAGAATGAGTCACGATTCCAATAAAAAGCACATAGCATTTTCATATATCTGCCATGCAAAAATATAAAAAGCAAAAAACTAAGAAACAAAAAACTATGTCTCTTTGCAGTGAAAATCTTAATAAAAGATGAAAACCACAAGTTAAATCAGTTTTATACTTTCATATGGAGGAAAATTGGTTGGATAATCAATTTAATTGTACACAAATAAGCCCATTGAGAAGTTAAAATAAATTTGGCAGAAATATATTTTACTCAGGGTTTTGGGATGTGAGTAAGAGAAAAAATGTTGGTTTAAAATGAAATCACACACACTTAAATCTGTGGCTGTGACACTTGGAATTGATGCATTTTTACACACACACACACACACACACACACACTAAACATTCAGCCAGAAATTGAAATTGCATTATCTATACTCCTATAACACTCTCTGGTTCTGTGACTCGGACTGATGAGTCCTGGAGTTAGGGAGGTCTGGGTTCTGGATTGGATCTTTCCCCAATCACCTTGACATTGGATTCTTCACTATAAAAATGATGAAATAGAAGATGATCTCAAAATGGTATTTTCTAGGAGTCTTTCTAGCTCTAGGATTCTTTGCCCTTGTGACTTTGGGTCTTGGATTTCCTGACAGTGTACCTGGTGTTTAGTATGGCATAGAAGTGTTTTGTCCAAGGTGAAACAAAACACCATGGCATTTCAGTTTAGTCCAACCCCTTCTCATATTCAAGAATCTTTGCCTGTCATGCATTTAGTGTCACTCTGAGTGTGTAGGATTTCCCACTGCTGCCATTTAAATGATAACAGCAGGTTCAAGTGATTTGCAAACTGTCAGAAAAATGACCTCGGACACCCCTACCATTTTCAGTGACTATAGATACACCCTTAGGCCAAAACCACAGCAGAATTTTAAATAAAACAAGATGAATCCAAAGTGACTAACTTCTCTACTTCTAACACTTCCAACAGCTAAAGTCTCACCAGCCTCCCTCCAGGTCTGTCATGTTAGAAACACATCACCTGCAAAAGGACGTGCAAAACTGGGCTATTCTAAGAAGAAAAATAAAGTGTTTCCTTGGCCTTTCCGTTACTAATCTCCTCTCCTATTTCTCTCCGCCACCTACAGCATACTCAAGAAAATTTCAACACATGAGTCACAATTCGGAATTAGTTGAACTATTTCTTTTGTATTAAAAATAAAATTTCCCCATCAGAATTTCCTCTTTTAGAGTGAGAGTGACCTATCACTTGACATTGTTTTCCTGATGCCCCAACAGTGTCCCGTAGTAAATGTTCAATATCTTCATGCTGAATGAATAACTATGAATGATTAAAGCATTAAATAAATGAATCCAAAACCAGAATAAAAGCTTTATGGGAAAGTACAGCAACTAGTTTATCTATTTACCAGGTTCTATTATTTGACATGGTTACCACTTTATACCATGCTGGGTGCATTTCTGCTGGCCTGTAAGTTTTCCTGTTTAATTCGGTATCATAGCATACATCGTTTCTCCTTGGTAGCCTAGTTCTTACCATGCTATAGATTTTCTAAATGAATGCAAATGTAGCCAAGATGGTTCATTTTGCTATTAATTTTCCCAACTACTGGCACCCTAATCATTAACTAGTTGTCTTTGTGCTCGATTGGCAACTTGGCCACCTTCTTGCTAATTTTTGCTGACAGTATAGAGCCTCCACCGGAAATGGACTAACCTTCGATGGTTCCCTCAAAAGCTACAGGTGGGAAGATCGTTGACGAGGCTGGGCTTTGTGTTCCATGCAGGCTCATCAGGGAGCCCAGAAATTGGTTTAATGAGGCGTCATGAATTGACAAAGGAAAGGTGAATGCAGACATACTTTTACAAAGATTATAATTCTTCTCAAATGAACCCAAGGTTTAGAGAAACAGAATATGAAGGAAGGTGGGCTATTAGGTTGGGTGAAGACTGTTTTAGCCCAAAGTAAAAAATTAAGGTTGGCTGATCTCTTCACCTTTCTGGCCTTGTGTGCAGTTTGCGTAAGACACATATTATAAGTCAACCACTACTACTATTTCACGATTAATGTGATACAGTGTTACAGTTTATGTCAGTGGCCCCCAAGCCTCATGCAATTATGCATTTGTGATTGGTTCACTGTCTAGCGCTTGGATTGGTGGTATGAGCGCTACACCCACCTAGGGGTGGAGCCAGGATGTGATGTAATGGTAGGAAGAAGGTGTCTCTGTCTCTTGCTGTTTCTGCCTTGCTGCTTGCAGCTGCCATGAACTGCAGCCCCGCCATGCCACCCTGCCTTGGAGTCAACTGAGTATGGACTGAAACCTCCAAAAACTGTAAGAAATAAACCTTTCCCTTCCCAACTTTGGACATCAGGTATTTTGTCTCAGCGATCAATAAAAAGCAACAAAGACATATAGTTTCACACAGGGTAATCAATGCTGATTTTTTTTTTTCTTCAAAACTATGTAACCATGACAGGATCATAAATGGCAAAAGCTGGTACTGAGCTTTGAGTAGGATATGGCCATCTGGACTGGGTAGCTCAGCAACACTTGTGTAACAACCATGTTTGCACCAAGATGTATGAAGCACCTATGGTAATGGCCAGGCTTTTGTGGTTTATGGGGCTAATTGGAAGACTGAAGCATACATGGGTGAAAAGCAGTTAACAGTAAGGATTAAAGAGTGCACACTGGCTAGGAGACTCCTTTTTCATTGTGTGTGAGGGGAATAAACAAGAAAGGCGGATGAATAAACTACGTAGTGTTTCAAGGTCATATAGTGTTCTTTATTGAAAAAAAGTAAGAAAAACAGTGGCGTTCAGGTGATCAGGAGTGTGGTGGGTAGAGGATTTTTTGTCAGATTTCCATTGCTGGGACAATTTACAGGAGTTAATTAAGGTGTTTACAACAGACCTCATGGGAGTTAGAAGAATGTGAAAAAAATAGCAGAGAAAAGAGAAGTACAGGCCCTGGGAAGAGAAGGGTGAAGATTTTGCATAGAGCAGAAGTGACTTGTTGGGGAAAGTGTTGAAGCAGTGAGACTGGAGAGGGCAGATCAAAGGGAGCAGTGGGGAGGGAAATGAGCGCCCCAATTTGGGGTGGTGACTGGTGCGGAGGCAAGGCAGACCATCACAGTAACTAGCCTCACACCAACTCTGGGAAAAAAAATTTAAAAATCCTAATAATGAATTTTACAGTCATGGTAGTGACCTAAAAAGGGCAAAAATAGCTAGTTACTGTGATTAGGATACAGAACATACAAATCAGTGCTATGGTTTTTTTTTCTTTTTTTTCTTTTTTTTTTTTTTAAGACAGGGTCTCACTATGCAGTTCAGGCTGGCCTTGAGCTCACTTTGCAGCCCAGGCTGGTCTTGAACTCACAATGATCCTCCTGCCTCAGCCTCCCGAGTGCTGGGATTACAGGCGTGAGCCACCACGCCCCACTACAGTGTTATGTTTTCAATGGTTAAAAAATTGAGTTGCACAATTACTAATTTCCAATGACTAGGAATTCATAGTATTCTGCTTGTTTTTTCAGACGTTGGTGGGGAATGCTTAGGTTGCTTGTAATATGAGCTCATTGTCTATCTCAAGTGAATATGAAATAGTATGGGAGAATAATAATGCCCACTGAAAAAAAATGCCCTGTTTAAAGTATTCGAGTTATGGGCATCTGGTCTAAAGACACCTTGGATCAGCACGAGCCTTGAGAAAATGTGTCATCCTTCCGGCTGAGTGATTTTGTTACTAGCAGCCAGAAAGAAAAAATATTCTGGCAAGTGACACCCAAAGAAGAGATAAACTTGTGGAATTGTCCCTGCTGTCCCACCCACATGGAACAATGGCAGTGTCATCATACATTTTTAGGATTCCACACAACTTTTACACTGTGACTTTCCTTGAAAAATACAAAAAAAAAATCAGAAAGAATGTAAAAGCTTCCTTTATTTCTGATACCCTGAAAAGAATCACTACTAACATATATTAATGTCTCCTTTCACACTTTTTTTAATGGTTGAGTTTACTGTGTGCTTTGAGCTCAGTTTATAAGTGCCTTGAATTTAATATGTATTCAGTGAACACTGGTTCAATAGATGTTATGAATTATCTTATATCTCATCTCCTCATCATTGTCTTACTGGAACAGTAGGAGACTTTCATAAGTATAATTTTAATTAATGATAATTATTTCTCTGTTGTGTAAGAGGCAATGGTGTCTATTGATGAGAACATAAGTTCTGGAATAAAATGAGTCTGGTTGAAAACCTTAATCATCCACATATTTGCTAGATATCCTGAGAAATTCATATAGTTTATTTAAACTTCCATTTTTTCACCCAAAATGGATAAAGTCACTTTATCGACTTCACAGGGGTTATAGAATGGAGGACGTTATCTAAATAAGCTAATTGACACACTTCCAGGCAACTATTAAGCAGCTAATAAGTGATAACTATCATATTTATATTAACTTACAATAACATTAACCATTGATTATTAGATCATTTCTTCCAGTTTTTCATGTTTAAAATAATCCTACCATGAGCATTGTTTGGTGAAACACTATTTCCATTTATAATTCTTTCCATGATAGTAATTTTTGGAAATATAATACATAGATGAAGGAATATATACATTTAAGAAATTTGATGATTATATCCATGAATTTCAATATTTGCCATGTTAGGGAAAAACCAAAAAAAATTGTCAAATTCTGTTTCTTTTGATTTATTTTCTACAATATCTGTACTGATCACTGAATTTGTCAGATTTCCATTGCTGGGACAAAATACCTAGTACCTGCAAATTAAAGGAAGAGAGGTTTAGTTTGACTCATAGTTTCAGAAGTTTCCATCCTTAGTTGGTTGACACCAAGGCAGAAATTTCACATCAAAGGGGCATAGTGTAGGTAAGTTTCTCAAATCACGACAAACAGGGAACAGAGAGTAAGGAAGAGGTCAGAGAGGAAGGGGTCACGAACCAGATAAAGCCCTTAAGGAAAGAACCCTTATCCATCCAGACACACATGGATATGCCTTTCATAATGTTATGGTTTGTGTCTGGATGTTACCTCAAAGCTTTATACAGTCATGGGGGCAGGATTCTAGAGTTTGTGGTTGAGTCATGCTTCCATGCTGGGATTATGGGTGTGATTGCTACACCAGCCCTGGGATGGGTGAGTAGCATACAACATAAGGGAGGGAAAGATGCTTATTCTCTTGCTGCTCACGTTTTGTTTGCCCTGGCCTTGGAGCCAACTAAGTATGGACTGAAATCTATAGCAACTGGGGCACAAATTTAATTTTGGATGTCAGATATTTTGTCTCAGCAAAAAAAAAAAAGACAATAATTTCCTAGCATCTTTCAATGCAATCAGGTTGATAAAGGTGATAAATTGTCACAGCAATATTTATTTTTCTTAGCCACTTCTGTGGATTATCTTTTCATGTTTTGGGGCTCTTTATTCTATGGTGGGGTGAATTGCCATTATATTTTTTTGTGTGTGTAAGATTTCCACATATAAGTCAATTTTGAGATTACTTTTAGAAGGAACATTTTCTAATAATCTTAAATTTAAAGTATTTTATGGTAGATGATTTTACTTTCTATGATTGCTAATGAAAGTAAATTACTTTTTCTTCTCATTTTGGAGACTTCACATATTAAAGAATTTGAAAGGTTAGCTCTCAAAACGATCTGTTAAATTGTAATCATTATATCTTACATTGATGTACTTAATATAGATATAAAATTATATACCAGGCCTAAGTGCCACTAATAGTCAGTGTCACTACCATAGCACATCAAATCTAGGATATATTAACAATGCAATAGACAAAACAATCAAAATTGAAATATTTATATCTATATACATCTTATCAATCCAGGTCCTGTTCTAGAAGAGGAGACCTCCTTAATAATAGTACTATAACTTTGGATTTATTGTTTCTTTCTTGACACTGTTCAAATAATTCAGAGAATTTTTTTTAAATAGTAAGATTGCAATCAGACTTAAATGAAATAACTTAAAATACAATGATGATATGGTACTTAGTCTTCACTTCACTTCCAAGAAAAAAAGAGGGCTAGGTTCCCTGTATAGATTATTTTTACTCTTGCCCAGTGAATCTGCCTCTGTGCTTTACATTATAATTTCCAATCATTTTATTAACTATCAGTCCTGGGGTGAATGAATATTTTGTGGTTGCTGCCAATGAGGGTGAAACAAACCAGTAACAACTGGGTATTGTAAGAAATGTTCAGCCCCAGCTTTAAATGGAAAAGCCAGCTGAATCCCCATTCCTGTGTGATGCCATAGAAGGGACGTAGCATCCTGTGTGACGCCATAGAAGGGACGTAGCATCCTGTGTGACGCCATAGAAGGGACGTAGCATCCTGTGTGACGCCATAGAAGGGAACGTAGCATCCTGTGTGACGCCATAGAAGGGACTTAGCATCCTGTGTGACGCCGTAGAAGGGGCTTAGTGTCAGAGAGCTGAGTCACAGGGGTGGTGTCGGAAGAGGAGAGATGTGAACCCATGTGAGGGGCTGCTGCTCAGTTATTAGGAACTTAAATTGCAAGAGACAGTTTTATTTCCTTTGCATTTGTATTATTGTTTTTACCTTGACCAAAAAAAATTTTTTACCAATAGTTACTTGTAAGTCAGACAGTGAGAACTACTACTCTTAAATGGTCTTGTGAAGGTTGAATAATGTATCAAAAGCTTCACAAAAAGTGACCTATTTATATAAACACTGAATCAGTGTCAATGTACAGGTATGATGTTTGTTCAGTATTATTCTTATTACTATCTAATTATCATCTAGTATTATTATGTTATTTACCACTGTTGTTATAGTAATGATAATGTTTTGCTATTTAATAATAGTATTATTTACTATTATTGTTATCTTATTGTGACATGTTAAATATGTCATTAATTTTTTGCCCAGTTATTAGATGATTTGGATTCAGTTAATTTAGATCGTCAAATCAATATGGAATAAATTGCTAAATTAATAAATAATACTTTTTTTGAACTGTGCTATGTTTTTGATAGAGTCAGCTTAGACTCATCAACAGGTAGTGTCCTTTAGAAATTTAGTGTTATATGGCTTTTTAACACTGAAATAAATGAAAAATTTGAAAGATAACTTATTTTATATGCAAGGAGAAATGTTTTTCTCCACAACAATACTGATAATATCACTGAGAATGAAGACCCATATAGGTGTGAAGTTGAAAATAATCTCATTTGGTGATAAAGAACTTAAATTACAGAATATAGATCTATAATCTGATTATTAGGCTATCGAGCTTAAATATCACTACTTAAAGAAAGAAAGTAAAAATGTGTACTCCTACCAAATATTGAAATACTTTGAAAGTCAAATTTACCAAAATTATTTTTAAAAATTGCAGCATTACAATAAATGTTATTGTCGATTGCGTTAACTGGAAACTGAATCTAGGTACCTTAATACCATCATTCATACAAAATCTTTATTGAATTTTGACCTTTTGATAAGCTGTTGTATTAATTTTATTATCAATTTACTGTTAAGAACAAAAATCAGTTTCTGTTGTTTCTGGGTAAAACTTATGTAAGTGATATTTTCTTTCCCTTCCTTGATATTTCTCTTTTTAACCATAAAGAAAATTTACCTTTCTTTTGACAAGCTATTTCCTAATACCTTGATAACCTTCATTCATAGTAATTATCATTTAGTTATAAAATGTTTACAATGCAATGTCTTCTGCCAAATCCTGACAAGAAGCTTGCTCTCTAGTACTCTTAGTTGTTATACTAAAGTGACAGAAATTTAGTTCTGGCCCTGTGTTTCCATGGAAATAATTTATTATGGTTGTCAAAGTTGGTTGATCCACACACTTTTTAAATAAGGATCATGTAGAAACTTCTCATAAAAAGATTAATTCTGTCATTGTCTCTGAGAACTTAATTTGCCAAAGTGATCTATGATACTGCACCTCCTTTATGAATGCCATTAGCACTAAACTTTCATAAATGTTTTTAAGAATGTTTTTAAAAGTAACCATATTTGAGAGAAGTCCCTGGTTTCCTGTCACTTCTCTAACAAATTTCATATTGTACAAAACTAGGAAAAATTAACATAATTATTAAGACCACAACTAAATGTACATTCACACACGACCATTCTAAAATAGATACACACATACAAACACACTAACTTCCACACACTCATGTGTCTAGTTGATTTGCTTAGTTAAAATATTATTGGGCAGAATACAGCTAGTTATTTTCAAATAGAGTAACAAATACTTATATTCAAAATTGTGTAAGTTGGCCCAATATGTATAGATTTGGGCAATCATACATATTTTTGGGTTACTTAATAACATTTATTTCCTTTAATGTAACATTCTGAGAAGTCTGTTAAATGGACTAATATTTCTATTTAGAGATGTTATTTGTTTGTCAATTATGCCGAATTTCAAGAGCTGACAAGTGTAGCAACACTAAGAAATATGTGATAAGGATGAATTTCTTGGTTCACAAATTTTCATGAGTAATAGTAAATTAAAGATTGCACAGATACTAACCAAGAAAATGTTTTACTGACTTAGGAAGTTGTTATTTTCTTCAGGGAAAATTAGAAAAATTGATTTTTCTTAGGATTTGCACTTCGTAGTATTTCACCATATCATAGATGCCACAATTAATACAATTTGAATTTTAAAACATCACCTTAAAAAGCTAATAACATAGGAAGGTAGACCACTAAAATATATTTTTCTTAGTAGTGCCTTGTTTTTGAAACTGAGAATCCCATATTTGAGGAGAACCCAAATCCAGACAAATCAAGGAGACTGGTCATCCTCAAATAAGGGTTTCATTCTCTAATTTATTTATCTATCATTTATTTACCTACATATCCATTTACATTGCATAGAAATGATTGCCTTAATATTAGTGCTTATGTTTCCTCCTGCTTTTGTAAGTGACACATAACAAAACAATTTCAAATGATGTCAAGTGTAACAATACCAGAATTTGGACTGTATTTCTATTAGATTTTTTTCATTTGGAAACAGGCTTCTTTAAATCAGACTTTGAATTCTGTGACCTCCTTTTAGAGTCCTGGGCTGGCGTGGGGTGGGGCTGGCTTTACAGCTTGAAGCATCAGTGCAGGGTTGGGCTTTGAAGTTGGGGGGCCATCCTTCTCCCCTGGGAACCCTGTAGGTGGAGCCCTCAGCTAATTTCTAGGTTTCTTCCCACAGATTGACTCCTTTGGGTTGATAATGATTGATTATGGTGGTTTCTTCATTACTTTAAACCTAATCAGTGCTTAGAATAATTTGAGTAATGATTGCTCATTATTGGCAATTGTGAAGTTTAAGTCTTTCTCTATTTTGGTTCAGTCCAGAAACAACTCAGATCACACTTCTTTTCAAGGAGACAGTGGGAGTAAATGATTCACAAAGCTCATGATGGACAGGAAGTCATGGAGGTTTCATAGAATTCATATTGCATATTTTCTTGGCAGGATATAATGGCAGTTCCCACTAGATCAAATGCAATCATCAAAGAAGCAGTTCTTACTGGAGTTAAAAGCCATTCAGCCTTTTACTGAAATTCTCAAGTTCAATAAATCATGCTATTTCATATCACATTGTTACATCCCTCTCTCTTCTAAATGAAGATCTATGATTCTCCTGCAAATTTACTATTGTTTAAAAAGATAATTAATGGTGATAACATAAAAATTCATGCTGTTTTATATTATGACTTATTACACAATGTGCTTATAAGGTGTTTCCTTGACTTTTCAGTTAAATCAAGTTTAAAAGTAAGTTTCTTTATGGATTGATAGCCTTAAAATTGACTATATAAGAGGAAGGCATGTTAGACTCTTCAGAAGATATATAATTTACAACTTATTAGATATCTAAAATATTACACAGAGTTAGTTTATTAAGTTACCTTGTAGTAATGTGTAACAGCCATGGATTCACAAAAGAAATCATAGGAGACTATATTTTAATCTAAACTTGCTAGTAACGCTTTTTTTGTTTGTTTTATGTGTACATAATATGAGGTTTAGACTTTATTCAAATTAAGTCAGAAGTTTAATTTACCATCAATTTTAAAAAATCTTTAATGGTAAGTCTGCTGTAAATTTTATAGTAAGGAGTAGAAAAAGCAAAAACTAAAACATTGGAATAGAGGCCAGTCTTCCCAAAACATCCAAACATGTGAACAACTAGGACATAGTTTTAAAAATATGGCAAAGCTAATCTAACAGACAACCAATGCAGAACAGAAAAAGACAGAAACTCAGTTGCATATGGAAATACATTGTGTAATAAAATACGGTAACAAGATTTGGTAGAAAGATGGACTTTTTCACAAAATGTCTGGGAAAATCTAGAAAGAAATTTGAACTGGATCAGCTGCTCAAAAATTTTGCCAGAATAAATTTGAAGTGAATAATGGTAAAGGAAAATGGGAGTGAAGTTCTATATAAGATAGAGGAAGGGGAAATTTCATAGCCATGACTCTTTATCTGGAAACAAGACGGAAAAAACATATATTTGATTTCACATACTTGTAATTAAAGTACTTATAAACAAAATAGGGATATATAGAAGAAACAGAACATTTACAATTAACATTTCAGAGTGGTCACCACCCAATTTAGAAAAGTCTTTAAAAATGGAAAGATTGATGGTCAATAACCCATAACGTTGGACTAATAATACTGTCAATTTTACAGCATAAGAAATGCAAATAGCTCTAAACCATATCAAAATATGCTCAATGGAATGAGTATTAAAATTAATTTTGCTTCTGTAAATTAGCAAAAAATTTTTAAAAATTGACCATGCTCTCTGCTGGTGGGAATGTAAAATTTTTTGTATAAAGAGACATTGGTAACATGTAATGAGATTACATATACATTTACTTTTGCCTAAGCAACCCCACCTCTTAGACTGTAAACACTGACAACAATAGAACAAAGCTATTCAGTGCAATAGTATATGGTGCTATTTTTATGTAGTTGTGACTATGACAATGTGTGTCAAAATCTGAGAAGACCATATTTCTACCCTCCCTGGTTTTATGCTTAAGAACATTACTTTGGATTAGTTATCAAAATCATTGTGATTCCTATACTTTTGGTCTAAAAATCACTTTCATTGCAATATTTAAGTTAACTTAATTCCATTTCTCCATTTTTACTTTTTTCTTCTATTTAAGATGAAATTCACACACATGCATATTAACCACTTTAACTGTGCAATTTAGTATAAGTGCATTCATAATGCAAGCATCATCTCTATGGAGTTGCAATCATTTTTATCACATCAGCAAGAAACTCCAAACCCATTAATCAGTCACTCCCTGCAGAAATTAGAAGCAAAAAACTGAAGGAAGAAGAGTTGAACTGGGAGGGGATTTTTCAGGGGATCACACAGCCCCCACATACTGGTGGAAGTCTGATGTTGTAGCAGAAAATCCCCTGCCAGCCAGTATATTTCAGTTTATTAGTTGCTCAGATAATAATTCCTATTCCTGTACTAGTTGCTTTTGGTCTCTTAGAAATGGCCAGTCACTGTGATGCATAGCTGGTCATTACAATGCACATTGTATAAACCAGTCCCCAACTGACAAGCCATTCTACCTCTGTGCTTCCTGCTTGTTTATCCAATATCAGCCCTAGATCACCAGAGATCCTGGCCTGACATTTTGGGAGTTATCTCGAACAGTTTCCTGAAGACTGACCATGCTGATCTCTTTGTTCACTGGTATGGCCCTTGTGGACGGAGCAAGGACCTCTCCAGATCCTGTCAGAAATGCATGTCCTTGAGATTTTTTGAGTCCCCACAGATATGTGGCGGAGGATTCCTGACCCTTGCTCCAGTGGCTCATATCGGACCCCAAATGGAAGAGGATGCAATCTATCCCTCTGTCTTCGTCTGTTTGCCTGCTTGCTTACTGATTCCAGTAGAACCCCTGGGGGCACCCTAGTCAGTCAGTCTGTCAGTCCTGCTCAGTTCAAGCAGAAGAACTTGATCAACTCTTGTTAGTTAATGTCAGCTCAAGGAAAGGGAAGTTGGAATGCTTAACCTTTGAGTGCCTTCTGAATGAATGCATGAGTGGAATGGAAAGTGTAAGCAATAAGCTGCTCTGTCTGTGCACCAGGACTAGGAAGCACTGCTGAGGGTGGTTGACTAGGCCCTTACCTGCGATTCTGTGGCTATCAGCACATGACAGAGCACATAAGAGAGGCCTCGCATGCTCCTTAGCTAAGTCACACCTAAGTCCCCACAAGGAGCATGTCCACACAGTTATCTGAATGATCTTTCTGTCTGAGGGACACCCACTCAATGTCTTTTATGCCATCATTCAAAGGTATACAACATAACTCATAGGAAGATAGAGTGGGAAATAATTAGTTAAAACCTATAGCCCTCGACTGCAGGAAAAGGGACTTTTATGGAGTTAGAAATGAAATGAAGCCATTCCTTGTATCTCAATGAAAAAAAAAAAAAGAGACTCATTCTTCCTGAGAATTCAGGCTCTGCACCCTCATTGGCCACCATAGCTTCTGCCAGCACTGATAGCTTCATTTCCTGGTTCCAACTGGTCTACATCAAGCCAGTTGAATTGGTTTCAGCTAGCCATTGCCTACATTCAGGAACAGAGCCTCTCCTTCCAGAGCCTTGTGTTTATATACCTGTCCTGGTCAGATGCATCGTCTAAAGCCCACCCAACATGACTAGCAACAATTCCTTCAGAGTTCTATATTTTGACTGTGGAGAAAAACTGGACTGTCAGCTTTGACAAATGAGTTTTGCCTTGTTGGGCCTGAATAGACAGGACAGACCGAGCTCTGTCAAGTTGGGCCCTTGAGCATCTGCAGTCATTGCAAAACTTGGGCAAACCTATGACTTTCCTGGTTGACAATGGAACAGAAGTCTCTACCTTCAAAAGTTCCCTCTGTCTAAAAGTTACCATCACTGGGGCAACTGGAACTCTTGCCTCTTGTCCCTTCTGGAAGGCAAAACTTGCAACCTGGGAGGACATCTTCACATCAAGCTAGTCAGCCTCCCCCTCATTTAACCCTACACTTTCAACTTTGACTGTTCCCCAAGAAAAAGATGATGCCTGCATCAGCCTGAAATATAACTGCTATTCTGAAGTTCTAAAAACTCTCCTCCCAGAGGTAAGATTTAAAAAGTTGCCTCTGGGCTTGGCCAGCAACCATGCTGCCTCAGCATGACCCCTATTTCTGTCAGATGTCATGGGAAGCATAAACAGGCATCCAGCTACACATCTGCCTGACAGACTGTTAATCCCCTTAGGCCAGATCTCTGCCATCAGCGATGGAGCCATTCCCGTGCACTTTGTGGTCTCCCACCCATACACCTCTTTTGGACTGTTCTAGATTTAAAAGATGCCTTCCTTTGCTTGTGAGTTGCTCCCATAAACCCCTTCAACTGGGAAAATCTTGAGATAAAAGGCTAGCTCCATTGGTCTCAACTGCTAGGAGGGGATAAAAACTCTCCCACTTTGGCTCTGTACCCATATCCTGCTCAATAAAATAAGTCATCCTAGTTGTCAAAACAAACCCACAGGGCTATCTGAGAGGCTCACAGATGCAGCCCAAACCAGGAAAGCATCTTATTCTGCTCAAGTCTAACCTGCTGCCTCCTCACATCAACCCCACACTGCTCAGCCAGCTGTGATGTCACCACCACCAGTTCTGTCTCCTGCGCCACAGCCTCCTGCTCTACTCTCAGCAACTTCTTTGGACTCTGTTTAATACTGAAGAACACTGCCATATTTTAGATGGAGCCAAAGCCTGATTAACGTTCAAAGTCCCCATCAATGTAGTTGATCCTGACACCTGAGTGAACACAGTCCTCCAAGCATGTACAAACTGGGACTGTAGAGTGACAGAGGGACCTGAAATCTTAGGTCAGTACCATACTGCTCTCCTGGAAGACCTTAAAGATGGAGGCAAAAAGCAAATAAAGCAACTGAATTTATACACAGGATCCTCTACTGAAAAGAAATTCTGCCAAAGCAGATCCTGTGAGATTAATGGCCACTTTACCCAACGTGAATTCCTGTACATACTGAGTGCCCTATAACTCTTCTGGGATTTGGCCAGCCTTCCTCACACTTGGGTCCACTGTCTCAGACTTGGACAATAACCTGGGGGGAAGACTAGTGCCTACATCAACCTGAAATGTCTGTTAATCTTAACCCTGAAATTCTGAGAGATTCATGTTCAGAAGTATGGCAAAGGACTCACTCCTGGGGACTTGTTATTAATCACGCCTCTTTGGTGATCAAGCTCTGTTCCAGCACCCAGTGGCCTCTCAGGGCTACCTCCCCACCTTTCCATGCTTTTACAGCCACTGTCCTTATAATCAAGAAAGCTGATAAGCTCACCTTAGGCCAAGATTTGACTGTCCAGGTGCTACATGCTGTACTGGAATGAGCTGTTCTAAAAAATAGACCCCCTGACAGATGCTGAGTACACACTGGTTACAGATGGAAGCAGCTCTGTTAGAAATAAAGCCCAACAGGATAAATATGCTGTGGTCACCCTAGACAAAACAGTTTTGGTCAAAACTGTCCTGCAGGGATGATCTGTACAGCAAACTGCTGTTTGGAAACCTGTCACCAATGATGCACAATAATCTGATCTAGAGGCCTAAGTCCCTTCTGGGAATACAGTCAGCTGAAACCTCAACCCCAGACAGAAAATCTTCACCCAGTATTCCTGGAAGATCACAGCCAGACTTGCCCATACCATTTGTTCTGCAAGCTGAAGCCACAGCACTGACACCTATCAGGCTTCAGCCTCTGTGTCACTGACCCTGACCTCATGCATTATAGTGGATTCTCATTTAAAGCTACAGAAATAAAACATAAAACTACATAAAGCTTGTAACCAGATCAACTGTATCTGTAGATATTCCTGAACATATAACCCAGGTATATATCAACTACCTTTGCAAGTTTCTAAAATTCAACCTTTGATCTGCTAAAAACTTTACCTGGAAAGCTCTTCTGAGGTTCACTCTGAAGAGATAATCCAATTGGACCAATCCACACACAACCAAAGCCTGAGGAAACAGTTCATAGGGTTGCTCCGTGCCTGTTCCCCTTGATTTCTCTGTCTTTTCAGGTTGCTCGCCCCAGTCCATGTTTCCCTGCTAGCTTTGGTTTCTGTTAATTGACTTGGATTCTGTTTACCCCAGTCCTTGCTTCCCAGCCCCCTAGTAGCTGTGTTTTTCCCCCCGTTTGGTTTTATTTGCCTT
The DNA here is from genome assembly GCA_004027455.1 of Hydrochoerus hydrochaeris. Lineage (NCBI taxonomy): Eukaryota > Metazoa > Chordata > Mammalia > Rodentia > Hydrochaeridae > Hydrochoerus > Hydrochoerus hydrochaeris. Next base: position 23,964 of record PVLA01005497.1, read on the forward strand.
AAACTGTGTGGATGGTTCCCCAAGAGAATAGAACAATCAATCAAACACTTGATTAAGGTTGGATGAGTGTCCAAGGCATATTTGACACTGTGCTAGATCAGACTAACTCCCTTACTACCTTTCCAGGGTACTATTAACACACAGGCTTAAATTCTACTTGGACCTTGTCTCTGAAGATCACATGTAACATGCTCAGCAAAGAATTGCCAGGGAAACTAAAAGGGGGAAAATGTAGCAGAAAATGCCCCAACTCCAAGCTAGAATAGTTTAGTTAGTTGCCCAAATAATAGTTCCAGTTGTTTCTGTCTGCTAGAAACAGTTGGCCACTGTGATCCATAACTGGTCACTATGATGCACATTGTATAAACTAATCCCCAATTGACCAGCCATTCTGCCTCTGTACTTCCTGTTTGCTCGTCTCATATAAGCTCTAGACCACTAGAGATCAGGTCCTGATATTGGGATGATCCTGATCAGTTGGAGTCACAGTCACTTGGTAAAGGGCTTGTACGTGAGGACCTGGGAAGTGGCCATATGGTCATAACATCGAAAGTGCTTAGAAACCGGATAGGCTCGATTCCAGCTCTGTTTTTGTCTTCTGTTAGCACTGTAATCTTGGTGAAGTTATTGAATCTCCCTCAGGCTCTACTCTTCATCTGTAGAACAAGGGTAAATATAAGGAGAAAGAGGCAGGTCATGTTATTTAGCAAATATGAGCAGAAAATAACCAATTAATAGCAGAGTAGTTTCTTCATGTGTCCCTTTCTTCTCTCTGTCCTCTCATTGTGTGGGGTCTACAATGGTTTCACCCATGTCCACAAAAACATCTTCAATATACCACCTTCCTCATTTAAACAAGGGTCTGACTCTGTCTACACATTATATCATATTTTACTTATCTCCAGAATGCTGGCACCTACTGTCACAGTCAAGCTTTTTATTTGATAATATATCTGTAAATGACATCATACCTGATTTATTTCCTCTGAATGAAAAGGAATGAAAATGTATTAAGCAGAGACCATGTAGTCACTTCATTCCACAGAGGGCAGTTAAGACACTGAGTGAATTTTGTTCAGTTTGTAAAGTTATGAAGCAGGAGCAGGAGCAGAGTCAAAACCATTCACCCTATGTATCTGAGAGTCCAGAATCAGCGACGTGTTAAGTAATTAAGATGTTATAGGCCAGGAATTCGAGATGTGCTGTGATCACACTGGGTTGCGGGCATCCTGTGGTTGATTTCAGAGATACTTCTTCTGTTTGCTGGAGGGTATAAGTTATGTTGAAATATCTGGGATGAATTAAAAAGCACACCCACAGACTCCCAGAATTCTGTTTTGTCATTTTACTGTAAAGAGTAAAATAGTGAATTATTTTAGTAGCTTAATACTGTAATAGCTGAATAAACTCATTGTTTAAGTGTAGGTGAGAAACTGCCTTTCTAAAAAAAATTAAATTAATTATAACCTTTTGATTGAAACATAGACTTACCTTGTACTGTACCCATATAATGAAGAAATGTTAAATGAAATGTGTTATCTCCAAGATTTAAATGAGGAAAAGTAAAAAAAAAAAATCAAAACAAAGCCAAAAAAAAGTAAAAAAATATCAAATTCTATTAGTACATTTAAAAAACTTCTGTACTAATTCTATGTAGAATTTAGCAAATACTGGAATTAAACTTGTGTATCATAATACTTCTTTTCTAACATACTCTATTAAAGATTGATTTTGTTAAATTTTCATAAAATGTTATTACCAATAAATCTAGTATTAAATTACATCATTACTTTAAACATTTTAGTTTTATTATCTAATTCATTACCACAATTTTGTGATGTATTCATGGTATCATCAGTTCTCATTTGTGTTTGATTTTTCAAAAAGCAGAGAACAGGGAGTCATAAAGTTAGTTATGACCAGAACTTAACGTTAATACTAACTCTGACCTTAAGTCTTTATTATTGAAAATCTACATTTATTCTTCTTTAAATAGTATTTTAAAATTTATAAATGGCTTCAGTATGTCAGTTTAATAAACATGGACTCCACTGGCCTATTATATGTGAAGAACTGTACAAAATCTTTTGGAAAGAAGATAGAGTAGGAAGCCCCAGGGATTTGTCTCACCCCTGACACATACTTGCATTGGCAGAATCATTTCGATGCAAGTACTTGGATCTCTGGAATCTACTGAAGACTTGAGAATGCCATAGTAAGACTACGGCTGTGAGTTGCGGTTAGTTTTGGCTATATATATATATATATATATGGTAGCAGCTATCCATTCATCTAAGGCGGCAGTTTATATTTTCCCCAAATGGTTTGTACGTAGCTTGAAGAAGCTTGAGCATGTAAGAATTGTGGTGTCCTCCAACTTTGGGCCTCTTTTCTCTGATCCCCTCTGGCTGCTTATGATCAAAGAGGTACAGAGAAAGAAGCAACTAAATATAATTACACCTGTGCTCATTGTGAGAAGGTCTTCTCCAAAGCCCTTTGGCTGATGTGATTAATAGGTATTTAGAGGATCAATATTCTTCACCTTTCATTTCTGTTTTTTTTTTATTTTAAAGAGGATAAAATCAAGTAAAATAAAACAATAAAACTAATCAAAAATAAACCAGTATACAGGACCTCAAAACCTAATGAAACCAACAATAGTTACCATAATGCCTTTTGGTGTCTTCAAAATAGCTACAGATGCCTTGAGACATAGTAAATATTGAACAGAATAGAATAGAATAGAAATAATAAAGCAAAAACAGTAAATGTAATAAAGGACCTCAAAGCAAACAACCAGTAAATTCAAAATGACTACCAAATATGTCTTGTTATCTTGCAAATAGCCTCTCCTGCCCTCAGATTAAACATAATCAAACAAAACAAATGAGAATAAAACCCAACCCAACAAAACAATGAAAATGATATGGTTTGCCAGCCAAGATCACCTCCTGGTGAGGCCTGCATCTCTCCCCATTGCCATTTTTATTTTTTTCCTCTTTTTTTTTTAAAAAAATATAGACTAGAACATTCAAAAGCAACTGAATATACAGTGAAAATTGTAAAGTGACTATACATATCCAAGAAAGGCAAAGATTCAAAAGAAATCTAAGAAAACCTTTTTTATTTATAGGTTGGTCCTTGACTATAACAACTGAAAGTAAAAGCATAGTAAAACTCATAAACCATGGAGAGGGCCAGGTTCTAATCTCCAGAGGTATCATAAAATTAGGTTTAAACATTTTTTCAATGAAAATCACAAGGTAGATCAAGAAAAGGAAAATGTTGGCCTGTCCAAAACAACAAATTCCAGAGAAATTCTATGAAATTTCTGATGGTTGGTCTACTTTACAAAGACTTTAAAATGACATTTTAAAAATACTCAAGGGCTAAGGGTATATCTCAGTGATAGAATGTTTGCCTGAGTTCATTCCCCAGCATTAGAAAACAAAGTTGCACCATGACCTAAAGGAACACTTGCAGAAAGCCAAGAATATGATGTATGAAATAAATATCTGTAAAAAGATAGGAAGCAACCAAAAGGAAATTCTGAAGATGAAACATGGCAATTGAACTGAAAAAAATCCACTTGAGTCAAATATAGGCCAATTGTAAAGGGTGGAAGAAAGAATCAGCAAATACAAAAAGAAATAGTATACATGATCACGTCTCAGGAACAGAAGGAGAGAGACAGAGGCCTGTTCAGTTACAGAGCTGAAAGAGTCTGTGGGACCAACATAAGTATTATGAGATTTCCAAAAGCAAATAAGACAATGAAAGGACTAGAAATAAGTATTCAAATAAATAATGACCAAAAAGTAAACTTCTAAAACTTTATGAAAGATATTATTGTCCATATCCAAGAAGCCCATGAATTCAAAGAAATCTATATCAAGACCTAGTATAAATAAACTGTAGAAGGCAAAAGAAAAAGTGACTATTAGAGCAACAGAAGAGGAGTGATTCTTCACATAAAAGGGATCCTGAAAAAATCAACAAATTTCTTATCAGATAGTTTGAAATCCCAGAAGGCAGTGAACCAACACATTTATAGACATTTATTTGTAAAAGAAAAAATGCTGTCACTCAAAATCTTAAATGCAGAAAATTCTCCATCAAAAGACATCCCCAAATGAAAGAAAGGTGACAAAGGTTGTTATCGATAGACATGGCTTATAAGAAATTTGCACAGGAGCACTGCAGGGTGAAAGGGACAGTAGAAATAAAGCCAAAATCATACGCAGACATAAATAACTCAATAAATATCAATGCAAATACATAGGAAATTATAAAAACAAGTATTATTATAACACCTTTGCTTGCTATGTGACTTTAGAGACTAGTACAATTAAAAATATTACTGTAAAAAAAGTATTACTGTGACTTTAGTTAGTAATTCCTCATCTAGTTTCCTACGTGACTTAAGAGTCTAAGGCATTTCAAGGAATTGGAGGTGTAAAATGTATAAAAGTTATCTGTGACATGACATCAACAGTGGAAAGCGACTGGAAGAAATCTGTAAAGGGGGAGATATTTGTATCTTAGTGAAGTTGAAAGACTATCAATGAGACTATTAAAACTTTAGGGTGTTAAATTCAATACCTACTGTAATTGATACAGGGGAACAAAAATCCCAACCTACTCTGTGTCCAGCACAAGTTTGTGTTCTCTAAAATTGAAGAATGAATTTTAGGAACAACGGAGGTTAACAGCAGAATATATTTATTGAAAGTTTCTGTCCGAGAGAGAGACTTCAAAAGGGGTCCTGAGTGAGTTGCCAAAGACTGTCTGTCTTTTCTAGGGACTTTTATAGAGCAAAACCATGAGGTGAGGCAGGTCTAAGTTGAGGAAAACATGGGAACTCTCAAGGTGGGCATAAGGTGAGATAGAACCATGGTTAATCAGTAAGGTTAATTGTTCAGGTAAAATGGATTCAGTGAGGACAAATGAGGAAGAAAGTCAAGCTAAGCCACAAGCAGCCATGCTTAAAGAGCCACAGTGTCTCTTCCCTTAGGGGGTTGGGATGGTGACTCCTGGCTTCCTCAGGATAGAGACCTATTTAGAATATCAGTCCTTAGGATGTGGGTATATTTGTTTGATCTTTTGTCTTGAGGCCTGGCCCACAGCAGGAGGTGTCTGTCTCCCCCACAGCTGCAAGGTATCTGGGCTTCTGCACTGGTTCTTCCCAGGGTCAGCGCTGTCTCACTGCTGTAGTATTTCTATCTAACTCGGTTGCCTGTTGCATAATCACATAGAAAGTAGGAATTTAGTATTTACAGAAGTACATGAGAAAGAAAATTAACAGTTTTATTTTTAAAAATCAACAAAACACAAAAGAAGAGAGTAAGTCAGGAACTAAAAGACCAAAATGTCACAGGATATAAAGGACAAATGGCAAAATGACAGAACCAAGTTCTTCTTATTAATAAATGACTCCCAATGTACATAGCAAAAATATCATGCGTTTCTTTTTTGTTTCTTCGCAATTTGATGAGTAGAAGATTCATTCTTACTGAAGATTTTAACTACCCCATCATGAAATTTTTTTTCTTGTCTTAATAAGTCAAGAAGCTTCAATTTTTCACATAACGGAAGTACATTTCAAATTCTGTTTGGCATTTACCAGTTGTGAGGCTAATTACGAGCCTCACTGCTCTTTACTTTGAAACTATTCTTAAGTAAAATGCTAGTTACTTGAACCCAATCAGTGTGATACCATTGATTGGGTATGTGACATGCCTGCTGTGTGACTATCAGAAAGATGCCATATGATTCAAATCCCAGTGAGAGAGAGAGAGAGATGATGTGAGATTTCATCTTGCTACCTTAAATAGCTTGCAATTGAAAACTTAATGTTTATTTCTAGAAATTTCTGTTTAATATGTTGGGAACATGATGAATTTCTGGACATTGGAACCATATACAGCATCTGTGACTAAGGAGGAATTACTGTGAAAAAAAAACAGAAAAAATAGTCATGAATTTAAAAAGCTTGCAAGTTATAAAGAAGAAAAATTCTTAAAACAATTCAATATATATAAAGAAGCTATAACTGTGATAAGTATTCTTATCAGGAATGCCAACCATCAAAATATAGCAAAAATATCAAAATATATCAAAAAATTAGCAGAATGATGCAGAGAAATAGATAGATCCACAAAATAGTTGGAACCATTAATATTCCACTCTCAATAAAGGATATTATATTCAGATAGAAGACAAATAGAGAAGAAGCAAGAATTTAACTCAGTGGCCTAAATGCCTGCCTGGCAAGCACAAGGTTGTGAGTTCAATCCCTGGTACAAGAAAGAAAGAAAGAAAGAAAGAAAGAAAGAAAGAAAGAAAGAACAACAAATAATGAAATAGAGGATTTAGTGCAATAAGTCAATTACATCCTACAAACACCACTCTTCTGAGGACCACAACATATCTGTACCTCCCAAGAGCTAACAGGGCATTCTGCAAGGTAGACCACCTATTAATTCACAAGTTAAGTCTCAATAGATTTAAATGATAAACAGCAAGGAATTTTCTCCAACCACACAGATCCCAAAGGAGAACTTAAGTATGCGCACAATTTTGGATACTGAAAAACATACTCGAACAGCTATTGGATGGAAGAAGCAATCACAAGTTGAATAAGAAAACATCTAGGCATGAATGAAGATGAAAATACAGTATTGCTTGCAGGGGTTGTAGCTCAGCAGTTCAGAGCCTGCCTGACAAGCGTGAGGTCCTGAGTTCATTACTGATTCCAAAAAGAAAAAAAAAAGGAAAATGTAGTAAAACAAAACTTACAAGCCCCAATAAAAGCATTGCAAGAAATTACATATATATGTATATGTATGTATATATATATATGTATATATTAAAATAAGATGATTTCTTTTAATTTCACTTAATATTATGATTGCCAGGTGCAACTATTTTTCTACATATGATTCATTTATCCTTCTTTAAAGTGGAGTGGGAATCTTTTGTATATAAATGTTAAATCTTTTTTCATCTATTCATCTGTTGATGGACACATAGGTCACTTCCAAGATTTAGCCACTGGGAATTGTGTTACTATAAACGTGGGCATGTGTGTATCACTGTAATGTGATAAGTGAAACATTTATATGTAATTTTAATTATCAAGCATTTTCTTATATGAGAAACATGATGCATAAGTAAAGAACAAAATAAAAGATAAATTATATAAAATATGTATTTAGATGTTTTGTGAATAAGGAAATCAAGAAATGGGGAGAAGAAAGCAGAAAAGGGAAGGAGAAAAGAATTGAGAAGTGTATTCACGTGCACTAACCCCATGAGGAATGTGATTATTGTGTACTGCAAATATGTACTAACAAACCATAAAGATTGAAAAAAGACAGTCTTATTAGTCTAATTTCACAATTTAAAGAATTAGAAAAATGAATACACTGATCACACAAATGGTAGATATCAACAAACCAAATACAAGCCAAGCAGGAAAAATAAACAAAACCAAAAGTGAGTTCTTTGGAAAGTTGTTTTATAAACTAAGAAAATTTTAGCTAAATGACAGAGAGAAGCACAAATGAATAAAATCATATATAAAAGTTGGGAAAATTCTACATCTTTTCAAAGATTAAGGAAAGAACCCCTTGGCAAGGTGAGAGAGGGAAGACTAGCAAGCAGATTTAAGATGTGTCACGTACAAGTATCACATACCTATGAGCTAAGAACAATGATGAGAAGAATGAAAGTGAAAAAAGGGATGCACAGAGAAGGGAGGAAGCGGGTGAGAAGAAGGACAGAGGAACGGGGATTTAGCTCAGTGGTTTAAGTGATTGCCTGGCAAGCACAAGGTCCTGAGTTCGATGTCTGGTACCAAATAAATAAATAAATAAATAATAACAATAATAAAAGAAAGAGGAGGGAATTCAAAAAGAAACAAGCTGTGTTATGCACATGTGGTTAGTTTCCAAAGTGAACGCAAACTCCATGCACTATCAACAGATACTAATTAAAATTTTAAAACAGTATTTTTTATAAAAAATACTATGAGTAATTTTATGTCACATTGAATAATGTAGAGGAAATGAGCAAATTTCTAGAAACTCATGAAGAATATATATCACACTGACATAGAAAGTCCAGACAATAAGGAGATTGAGTTAATAATAAAACAGTCAGAACAATAAATGCCCTAGGGCTTCATGGATAAATTCCATCAAATATTTTTTAAAACATCCGCATCTTTTTCAAATATTTGAAAACATTTTAACATGAACACTCTCAGATTTATTCTATAAGACTAACGTTATCCCTTATATCAAAGCCAGATAAACACTGCATAAAATGCAGATCAATACTTCTCATGAAATGGATACAAAAGTTCTCAGTAAAATAATGTGATTCTATATCATGACATAGAAGTCAAGGATGATTAAATATCTGAAAATGAGTCATGTAATTTAACATATCAATAGCATAAAGGAAACAAGTTCATGTGATCATCTGAATTTTATAGGGAAAGGTTTAACAAAATTTAACAATGTTTCATAATAAAAACACTCAACAAACAATAGAGGGAATTTATCTCAACACAATATCAACTATAGATAGTCATCATACAGGATGGTAAACCATGAAAACTTTTTCTCTAAGATGAGAACAAAGGGAGGAAACTCAAGAGGAAAAACAAATACATGCATGCAAGAAAAAGAAACCCAATTATCTATATTCAGAGTTGATTTGATCTTATACATAAAAAATCCTAAAGACTTCTCACAAATTCTGTTAGGACTAATAAATAGAATTGAACAAAGGAGCGCAAAGTAAATACACATAAGCAAGCTGCATCGCTAAATTTTGCAATGTGGTCAGAAAAATAAATTACAAATCTAAGTTTATTTCTAATGGTATCAAAAAGAATAAAATTCTTAAGAATCAGAGAAGAAAGTGAAAGGTATGCATAATTAAGCCTCTAAAACTTTCCTGAAAGAAACTGAAGAAACATGAATGAATGGGAACAGTTTGCATGAGAAATGTCAGAAAAGTTTAATATATTAATATGTTAATATTACAAAGTCATCTACACTGCCATTGTAACTGTCATCAAAATCTCAGTGAGCCCTACTTTAAAAATAGACAAATTTACCCTCAAGTTCATGCTGATTTTTGGACTTCAAACAGCCAGAGCCTTCTTGAAAAGAACAAAGTTGAAGGATTTAAACTTCCTGATTTCAAAACTTCCTACAAATCCACAGTAATCAAAAAAAGTGTTTTAGTAGCACATATAGGCAGATATAGACCAATGGAGTGGAATAGAAAACCAAAAAATAAACTATCGCACTTATGACAAAATAATTGTTGACAAGTTTAACAAAATGAGGGAAAGGACAATCTTTGAAACTAATGATGCTAGAGGAACCAGATGACTATATGAAAAACAATGAAGTTGGATATGTACTTAAAACCATATAAACTAAATAATCCAAAATGGACCAAAATTCTCAGTATAAGATCAAAAACAAAGGAAAAACAAAAACAAAACCAAGAAAATACTGAGGAAAAACTTTATAATATTTCATTTGGCAGTGGTTTCTTTTATGTTTTCTTTAATAGGTTTAAAGGCATTTTGTTTTTCTTTTCTGAAAGTGATCACATGTCACTTTTGAGATTATCTGTCAAAACAATTTGCAAGGTTTTTAGCTATTAACCTCTGAGGTGGAACTTGTATTTGTTGTCAAATGTCCAACAATAAGTGAGTAGCTCCACAATTTATATAACAAGCGTTTTCATCTTTTAAAAATAATTATAACAACCATGTTGTCAGTATAAGCATGTGCAGTGAGACACTAAGTGAATAAAAACAATGACATATAAAATAATATAGCCAACACAATTGCCTAAACTTGCATGCATGTGAGCGAATTCTAATTACATATAGAAACATAACAATATTTTGTAAACTGAAGATACTTTCCATTGCCTTTTTCCAAGCTATGAGGAGTATGATAGAATTTTAATTCTATGCATCACATTAATGTTAAATTTCTGATATGTAGTGGTACATAAGAAATGTTGGTTCAGCTAAACCTTCAAATACATGGAAATATAATTCCAAAGCTGATGTAAATGCATACTACATTTGACTTTGTTTGGAGCTTTTTAATGGCCGTATGGTTTGTGGTACGTTATCTAAACTACCTAATCCTCTGTTTCCTGACCTGTAGTGGTAGCATCAACTCTCAAAATGCTATTGTAATCAATAAAATAATGAGAGTAGCCACTTAGAAAGTTTTATCACCTACAGTAAGTGCTCAAAAACTTTATCTAACACAAAACATATTACCTATAATGACAGAAGTAAAGATTTTGATATTGTTATAGTTCTCTGTTCTTGAAATTAAATAAGGATTAGGGATATTATAATCATACTCAAAATTTAACATTTAATTTGTCCTTGAAGAATTATCTGATGATTCAAGTCTGTATTTCTTGATTAGAAAGAGCATAGTGAGAAAGCTTGAATGTTGAATTAAATTCAATAACTTGATTGAGAAATCATTTGATTAAGAAAGTTATAAACTACATCGGACAAAATATTTCATGCAACTATTCATTGAATGGCATGATTTTATTTACATTAAATTATTAATTTTGGGCAATTATCTTGACATAAATTTGCTTCTGGAGTGTTTTGCCTTTTGGGTGTAAAATAAAATAAATATGTAAATAGTAAACAATCATAATTTTTATGCTCAATTTTTATTAAGATTTCAAATTTAGATTCCACTTGTTGAACTGAGTCTTTACCTGTAGCTCTTGAAGATTATGTCCTATTGTCTAACTCTTTGTTGTTGAAAATTTTCTCTGATCTGGATTAAATTTGGTAACAGTGGGCAATAACGGAACCATAAACAAGGAAACACGTTAGTGATCCCGTGGCGTCCTTCTTTGGCTGTGTAGAGATCTTTCTTAAATAAGCTCTGTTCTTAGAGGTAGCTCTGGCCCTCCCTTGTGTCCTGGAACTCTCCTACTACCCCGGAGTGAGCTGTGTTAGAGAAAGGCATGGCACCTCGCTTCCTGACTGAGCTCTTTATCATAAACCCAGAAAGGTAAGTAGCAGCCAAGATTCCCAGTGGAAATACATTTTTTGACTTGTGATGAATTTTGATGGAATTTTATGCAAATTGTGGGCTTAAATAGTTTATATTTGAAGAGTAGTTACATATTATGTGGAAAAATCTTAGAAGTTAAGATTAGTACTTGTACTCTGAGTCACTCAAAGTGATTTTGTAGATCTGTATGGCACTTGGACAGAGCACTTGTGTTTTCACTGTGCTAGTGTGTCCACCTTTCCTTGATACCCAGCTCGGGACCTTTCATCCATTGTCCTGTTTCTCAACACTGTGTGAAGTCTAATGTGAAGAGTTCCAGACCATGTTTAAAGCACTTTTCTGCTTTAACAGCCTGAACAGAGCACTTGAAACTACAGAAATGATTAATTGCCTTTATGATTGTTGTTATGCTTATTACGATTAGCCTTGGGAGGAGAAAATGAGGAATAAATGCTGCCTAAAGCCAGGATTCCTTCTTTCAATGTGTATATTGACCTGACAACTAGAACTGAAAAACTCATTCATTTGAACAGTTGTGGTTCTCAGTACCCTGCGCACTCTGATTCATGTAGAAAGAGTACAGAGAGCAGAGAAGGTGTGCATCAAGAAGTGGAATTCATATCCATTTATCCTTCCCACTCTAAAAGAATGGCTCCTCTGTGCATTATTGAAATAGATAAATCTCAGCAAGATGAAGTCATCTTCAAGGTGGAACACCTTGGAAACCCACAGCCATATTGCTGTGAAGATAATCATTCCCAAGAAAACAGAGAGGTGACTGGACACAGACACTGGCATTCATAATGTTTGTACCATGAATCCAGCTTCAGTATCCTGTTCCTCAGTATGTTTAAGCTGGTTGGAAGAACAGCATGTAAGTGAGTATCAGGTAGTGTTCACTGTTTTAATATCTATGAGAAAAGGAATCTAACAAACATAAACATGCCTATGAAATAACTGTTAGGAAACCTCCCCAGATTGTTACAAAGCGGTTACCTCCATGTGGTACCTTTCTGTTCCCCTTCAGCTTTCTTATTTCTTAATAACAGCAGGAACTGGTCATTATTTTTATCTGGATTTATTTTGTAATTACTAAACTGTAAACTTTGCTTGGTGTTTTAGGCCACAGCCTCAAATCCTTTGCTCTGAAAGCTCATGTGGTGAGGCACAGGATGACCTGCTAGACCACTCCGCAGTGTGCAGGTCTGGGCCACACAAGCCAGGGTATAAACACAGTGCTTCTGGAGAAAGGAAAGATCTTTGAGCCAGACTAAAGCTAACTTAGTCATATTTATTTTTCTTTAAAATTAGCACTTCCTCTTCCCTCCTATCACTATTCTTCTTTGCATCCATAAAATACGGAAGACGTTTCTCATAAATCGCAAGCCGTTTTTCACATTTCATGACTTCAAAGGTTAGTTAATTAATGCTAAATAAATATATGTGATGAATGCAACATGGCTTTGTCATATTATTCACACCGTTAGCATACAAATCTGGGACATTTAAATATTTTCTCCTCTACTACCTTCCTATCTTTATCTTGCAAATAAACAAATGCACAAATAACCAGTACAGAATGCATCAAGTTTTGAGGCCTGGTTAAACAAATTATACCTTCAAACTGTTTGACATTTGTCTATCTTCCATCTTGATAAGCGTAAGCTGTAGGAAGCAAACTTTTTACCTCGGGTGGATTTGAGGATAGTGATTCATGCCATTTCTAGGGCTATCTTTATCAGCTTTAGTCAAAATTAGCTATTAGTGCTTGCTGTGAAGTGAAGGCAATCAGCCTTTTAGAATGACACACTATTACACAGTGTGTCATCAAATTCCACACTAAAACTAGTCTACTGGCGATATGAAGTGACAGCAAAACTGCAGTGTTCAGAATTGTTTGGATTAGTAAAATAGTGATTTAGTCTTCTTTCTTGATTCCAGGTTGACTGACACAGAGATCAAGTGAAAGCCTTGAAGTCCAAAAAACCACAAAGTACACAAAAGCTGCTTCTGCAAGAGAATTCAGGCTTTTTAAGAAACATTTTCATATGGCAGACCTCAGAGAACCTCACCCAAGATGCAGCCCATATTAGCAGGTGGAAGCAGTTTAACACTGTAGACCTTCTCTGCTAAGTGTAAGAAGTGATTACCAATCACAAGTGCCACAAAGCATAGTAAACATCACCGATTAGAGAATACAGTATTACCAAGGGAGATATTGGAGAATTTGTTCAACAAGTGCTCAGATCTTTATCTGAGAGAGAACTTCAGTCCAACCTCATCACTCTGGTCAAATGAGGCAAACATCCATCCCCACCCAAAGTGAGTTCAGGTTGTGTGGATATTTACTCATGTCCTACAAGTGTTATAGACCCCAGATTGATAGATCATAAAATTCATCTGTTTATAAATGTAATCTCTTTGCCTCACCCATATAAAGAGCTCCAGAAGATAGATCTGGGGATGGGTATCTTTACTAAGGGAACTAGGAAGCAAGTTTGAGCAAAATAGTAGAGGGAAATCTCAATACATCATTGTCAAGGATTACTAATTAGAAGACTGAAAATGCATGTATATCCAATCCTAGTAAGAAGAAAAGATTTTAAATGTTGGCAAGAAAAGTGGAGGGTAAATGTGGAAAAGGGCATCTCAAATTATATTTGAAAGTGTGGAATCTTTTTAAACTAACAAGGTAATCATCCTACTGTGAACATTCTCCACTCGAAGACTCAGATCTTGAAACTAAACTCATTAGACATAGTGAAAGAGTTACAGAGTGAGGATTATAAATTTGAGATGAAACCATATAGTAAGTTCACTATCTTTTGAACACTGTTCAAAACTGGGCAAAAGTCAGATAAGGAAAAATTTTAAAAGTCTAACATTAGTAATTCATTTAAAATCATAAGTTCAGAAAATAAAGAGCACAACTGTAACAACTTGGACATAAGGGAGTAGATTTAGAAAACAAAGAACATAAATGAATGTGAGATGATATATACTGAAAAACTGTTTCCAAAATGAAAATGTGGAGAAATGTGATTTAAATCAGCATAATAGTCACTCTCAAGGTTAATCTGTACTTAAAGGATACAGTTGAACTAATTATAAAGAAAAGCAAACAAAACCTTAAAGAGATGAAAAATATGAAAGATAACCTAAATTACAGAGGACAGTTTAGTGCACCTAAGATCCACATCATAGCAATGCAAGAGAAAGGATGTAGAGATACAGTAAAGGAATGGTAAAATAATGATTGGAAAGTTAATACAGAAGTAATACATGAGTCTCCAATTTGAGAAGGATCGTTGAATGCCATGCCAAATGGATAATTTTCTATCAGAAAAACTGTTCAGGTTGTGTAAATTCACTTGGATAAAATTTTAGAGTACTAATGAATAAGAGGAAGGAAGCTGAGGAAGAACAGAAAAAATAAAAATAAAAAAAATTAAAAGCCGAGAAAACCAAACACATACACATAATACAAAACATCTTAAAGAAGAATCTCCATGATATCAGACTTCATTTAGCATTACTAAATGCAGGAAGAGAATGGACAAATGGCACTATCCTTCTCAAAGAAACTAGTTCAGATTACTCTAGCTCTTGCTGAAGAGTTCTTCAAATTTGATGGCAAGATAAAACAATATTATGCATGTGAGTAATATAATATAGTAATATAGTCACAGAATTTCTCTAAAAGAAATACTAGAAGATCCAATAACTAAGAAGTTGAATGAAGCCCCAGTGAAGATGTGACTTGGATGAAGCAATAAACATTAAAGGAATATAAGTCTAAATAAAGTTGGGTTTTGAAAAAGAAAGATGATAATCTAAAGCAAAAATAGCAAGGAGCAGCCATGCGGTAGATGAGTAAAAATAAGAATTTAGCTTATATAACTGAGTCAATCATTTTGAGTCACTGATCAGGAGGAAGATTTATCTGGATTAACAATGAAACTTGTGTACATATATTTATTTCTTAACTCTCTGAGTAACTACTAAAATAAAA
The DNA here is from genome assembly GCA_004027455.1 of Hydrochoerus hydrochaeris. NCBI lineage: Eukaryota > Metazoa > Chordata > Mammalia > Rodentia > Hydrochaeridae > Hydrochoerus > Hydrochoerus hydrochaeris. The sequence goes on from PVLA01005497.1 coordinate 39,072, forward strand.
ACAAAAATATTTCACAATTGATGTTTATAAAAATGGGTGAATAACCAAAATTAACCTATTGGGAGACAGAGATTGACTAATGAAGTAGAATCTAATTATGTACCCAGTAATTATTCTTATACATCAGTAAGAGGACAGAAAATAGGTATGAAGAAAACAAAATAGCATTGAGTAGCAATATTTAATTAAAACAAAATAAGAATTCAATTAGACAGCACTGACAGTCTATCCAGAGCAATTAAGAATTGTATGAAATAAGGTAAAAAAAATTCTAAACCCCAAATTATATTCCAAGTAGTTATTGATTTAAGATATTTTAAATATAATATTGAATTTATTTAGAAATAAATAATACTATCTGACACAATAGTACTATCTGACAAATACTATCTGACACAAATAATTCTATCTGATAGCACTATCTGATAAAAATCTATGGAAAGAAGTCAAACTAGTATTCAGAGGAAAAGTTATAGTTTTGTGTGCTTTTCAGAAAAGGATAAAAATAATTAGATGAATACCATACAGCAATACAAGTAGGTAATTGTAAGCAGTAATTTATCAATGACTCTCAGAAACAAAATGCTAATCTGAAAAACCTGAGCAAGAATATGTATTCTGTGATTCAATATATGTATTGAATATATGTAAAATATATGTAAAAATCAATATATGTAAAAAACATAACTTTAAAATGTGTACAAACTGTTGTGTAAAACAAAACTATCAAATGTAGTCCAAGATGTTGGAATACTGATTAGGCTTGGATATGCCCATGAGAGAGTGGAAGGATGGGTAGTTAATGGAAAAGGGAACCACAAAAACTTTTGTTAAGATTTTAGTTTTCCATTTCCTGATTGGCAAACCAGGTATACTCAGTGTTTGAAGTGCAGTCAAACTGGGCACCTAAGAAAATCATGTTCATATATATATATATATATATATATATATATATGCCCATTTATGTTATATATATATATATATGCCCATTTATGTGTATTTATATATTTTATCTCTGTACATACAAAATTTATTGACATACATATTCCTCACTATGTATATGTATATAAATAATTACTCTCACTAAAAAACAATATTTTAATTAGCTTTCAGCTCATGAAGTTTGGGAATGTACACCAAATCATAAATTTGCATTATAATTTAGGAGGATAGATGCCAAATGTTATACAATTAAAGATATGAAAATGTCCCTTACCATTTTCTTAGTTATTTTACTTTTCAGCACCTACCTAGAATGTACTTGCTCATCTTTACAGAGAGAAGGGTCTCCAGGTAGAATATGGAAGTCTCATTAGACATGCATTTCAGATAAAGTACATTTTAAAATATAAGTATGTTCTGTGCAATGTTTTATTTGCTAAATCTGCTGAGTTTTCAGTGATACGCATGAGCACTGATTGTAGAATTGTTGGTAATAATGAAAAGAATTGATATCATTATAACATGTCTCAGTAGCAGCATAAACATATAGAATGGGTGGCATATACATCCCGTGACATGTTATGCAGAAGAGAATGCTTTCATTCTAGGCATTATCATGGACAGAGTCACAATGGCATTTTAAAACTAGACACAAAACTCAAACGCAAGAAATTATGTTTCTATGAGTCCATGTTTATACTATGTATAAGCATAGCAAAAGATGAAGAATGCACACTCTCAGTTTATTCCAGTAGTTACTCCTTTTGATGGAATGGCAGTGATTGGTGTGCAGGGGAAAATTTTATGTGTATTATACAAAGGATATTGAACGTTAATATACAAAAATGAATTTAAATGTGTTTGAAACAGACAAACTGCAGTATTGGATTCCTTAAAAATAAGCCAGGCAATATTATGTAAACTTTTAATAACAACATAGTGTTTCAAAAGCGAGGTGCTTGGCAGAGTCTGGGAAGATGGCGGAACAGTGAGCAGCAGAATAAACAGCCTCTCTGAGAACAACAGGCCAGATGCTAGAATATAGCATTCCCGAGAAGACAAGAAGGAAAGAAGTGGGTCCCCTCGACCCAGGAAGAAACTAAAGTGAGAATTGAAACCCACAGAGAGTATTAAAAAAAAGAAAAACTTAAACAGAAGGCAGTAGCCAACGGCACTTTCACCAGTGCTGGTCCCACTGTGCAAGAATCGCTGTGCACTGTCACAGTGAAGCTGGTGGCTGGCAAGTGCAAAGGCTTCAGCATGGAGTTGCGGTGGCAGAGGGAAGTGTCAGACCAAAGAACTGCACTGGCTGGTGGTGAGTATGGGGGACTCAATCCTTCCGTGGGAGGGGTGATTTGCTGGGCACCATTTTGGAGTTGGGCAGGATAAGTCCAAAACCAGAACTTCAGCCACCTTCACTCAGCCACTCCTAGTGCAGAGCAGACTGATGAAAATTGCTTGGCCTGAGTCCCACCCCCATTCTCAGTCCAATAGACACTACTGAGGTTTCCCTAAAGCTAGCTCTAACCAACCCCGCTCACCCAGTGCACTCTAAGGTGGTGAACACTCTTTGAGGTTAACCAGCTCAGAAGGGAGGCGCCAGCCTTCCCCGCTCCTGCTTACACTCCAGTAGTCACCAGCCGACCTACAAAAGCAGGAAACAGTAGAAATCCCTAGCCAACATGCTTCAGAGTAATTATAACCAACACAGAACGTGCCAGGGACCCCAATTCCCACTTGTCTGAAAGAAATTGGAAACATGACAAGACAAAGAAGCAAAAGGCAGTCTCTGACCTCCAACCCAAGTAGTTCTAGTTCAGGAGATGTAAACACAGATGAGATCGGGAGTCACATACCCGCAGTCTCTGAAGTAAAAGCAACTGAAGTAAAAAAACAACTTGATGAAGCTATAAAAGAACTTAGAACAGAAATACTATTACAGTTAAAAGAAGATATAAGAAATATAATAAAAGAATTGTTAAGCACCTCTAAAGAAGACATAGATGGAAGAATAGAGGAGCATAGAAAAAGGAGGGAAACCTTCAATGAGGAATATAAAAAAAAATTAGAATATGTGAAAAAGATTCAAAGAGATTGCCAGGAAAGTGAAAACTCCATTGAAAGCTGGCAAAACTGCTTGAAGGAAACTAAAGGTAGACTATCAAACCTTGAAGACAGGTTTGCAGCTTGTAATTGTGAAAGGAAAGATCTCTTAAAAACAAGGAACCAGGAAGCAACAATACAAAGGCTAGAAGATGACAAGAGGGTCTATAAATTAAGAATAAAAAATGTGAGTGAAGAAGCAGAGGTAAACAGAAATAAAATACAAAGGCTATTTACAGAAATAATTAAAGAAAACTTCCCAAGCATAGGAAAAGGACATAATATTCAGATAAGTGAGGCATACAGAACTCCAGCCAGCTATAACCAAAATAGATCTACACCCAGACATATAATAATCAAGATCCAAGAAATTCAACACAAGAACAGAATATTAAAAGCTGTCAGAAAAAAAGAAAAAGCTCACCTATAAAGGAAAATTCCTCAGAATCATGACAGACTTCTAGTCACAAACTATAAAATCAAGAAGAGTTGGGAGCAAAGTATTATAAGTCCTGAAAGAAAATAACCTCCAACTCAGATTGATGTACCTTGCAAAACTATCTCTAAAAATTAATGGAGAAACAAGATGCTTCCATGACAAAGAGGAACTGGGGGAGTTCATGACCACCAAGCCAACCTTACAAAAAAATACTGAAGGACATTCTAGAGAGAGAGAAAAAAGACCATGGTTTCAGGAACAGTGGTGGTGGGGGACTCACTGAATGGGGCAGACAGTGGAATAAGAGGGGGGGAAAGTAGACAACCAATGGCAGAAAAATAGCATGGCAGAAGTGGTTATCCATAATTGCTAACATAGATGGTCTCAATACATTAATAAAAAGAAACACAGGCAGAATGGATCAGGATAGTGTCCATCAATATACTCTATATAAGAAATATAATTAACCTGAAAGAGGGTTTATAGACTGAAAGTCAAAAATGAGAAAACAATGTTGTATGTGACAGACAACCAGAAAAAATAGGGGTAGCTTGTCCATCAGCTGCAGATTGGTTAGAAAGTCATGACACTTTCATACAATGGAAAACTACTCAACTATAAAGAAAGAAAACCTTGAGGCTGTGGTAGGTAAATGGATACAACTTGAGATCATGCTCAAGGGTAAAAATGTTCAGAATTACTTAGGTGAACAGCGGGTTGCCTCCCTAACCTAAAAACTAAAGGAGTTAGTGGGATACCAAACGTACAATGCACCCTGTGAAAGTGGAAGGGGAGGAATTGTCTGAAAAGGGAAGGAAGTGGTCATTGTTAATCTATTATCATGATTTGAAACCCATATTGTTTTCATTGTTCTGTTTAGTTTGGTTTTATTCTTTTCCAGTTTGTTTATTTGTACTAGATTTGATGTCATGGATAGTTATTCCAAAGATAGCATGATATACCATGGTAACCATTTTTGATTTCCTGTTAACTTGATTTGAAGCCCTGTATTACTCTCACTGTCTTGTTTTAAGTGATTTTATTTGATTATGTTTTGTTTGATAGTAACAAGTCTAAGGGTATAGGCAACCCTTTGAAGACAATAAGATTCACTATGACACCCATTCTGGTTTGACTATTATCTTCTTTTGAAATCCTATAGTATCTCAATGTTTTGTTTTTATTGGTTTTGTTCTGTACTATTTTGTTCAATTTTATTATGCCTGATTATATGGGTAATTCTATTGAAGATAACAAGAAGCATTATGCTAACCATTGTTGATCACCTTGTGTTTTGTTTTTAAGTCATGTACCATGTTGATCCTTTTGTCTTGACTGATTCTATTTTTTGTCTCATTTGGTTTTATTCTCTTCAAAATAAAAAAAGTGAGGTGCTTAAAATAATGTTGTATTTACTCATAAAGAATAAAACTATGGACACAATGTTAGGACAGTATTCCTGGCTCACGTATCACCATTTGCATTTCATATTTTAAATAGAGAAAATCAAGGTATGGATAATTGAAGTACTGTGCCACACTGAATGTGACCCCAGAAACTAGTCAAGGAGAGTTCTGTATATTAAGTTACCTTGTGTCTTTTCCATTTATTTGGACAAATATAAAATGTTAAAAGTATCAGGAGATGCTTGAGGATGAATTATCACCACCTGAAAATAAAGATCAAGTGAGGAGAAGATTTACGCAGTGGGTCAACTGGAGCCAAGCAGGATAAATGCAAATTATTTATTGATAAACCATCTTGATCTTGTGCCAGTGATGTAAATAAGCAGGACTGAAAGCCTCAGAATATGAAGGAACAAACTTGATAGCCTGGGAACCATCTTTTCTGCTTTGAGTTATGAGCATGTAACAGAGTCAGCTCCATTTTTCCTATCAGGAGCAATTTATTGACTGCCCACCACTAAGTGCAGTGAATAGTCCCTGTGTTGTGGATTTTGCAAAGAACACATCAGGGATGAGCATGCCCTCTACTTCCTAACGCTGCTGATGGTGACATTTTTAAAGAAAATATTATCAGTATTTACACTATACTATTTTTCAAAAGCCTCACAACCAGTCAGACTGATCTGCTCTCACCAAAGGAAAACCAACACCAAAATTTAAAGTATTATTGATGTTTAAGTTGCCAAAATGGGAGGGATGGAAGCCAGATGTCAGAGCAGACCCACTGAAAGATCTCTTTAATGCAAACTGCAGCTCTCATGGGCATCAGTAGTACTGCAGTGATCTTACAGACAGAAGTCTACATCTCATTTAGAATGACTATCTAACAATTTATTTCTTTGTACTTACTATCTGGAAATAGCATTCTCTGACTCAAAGTGTTACTGCGAAGTATAATGTTGATAGTGCAGGTCACATTACCTTGAAATATAAAGGAGTATTTAAACACACTGAATTGTTTTCATTTTGTATGTTTTCTTCCTTCCTAATTCTGTCTCTTATCAAAATCTGAAACTTTAACTAATCTATGTGTTGTGCTCATAAATGTACCTCTTAGAGGCAAGGTTTGTAAAAGGAAGCAGTTACTTAAATTTTTAAACTTATTAGTTATAGCAGGAATCCTCTTAAGATATGGGATTATTTTAACTCCAGCTGTGAGCTTATTTTTAAAAGGAATCTGCCCTTGAGGATTGCAGCTACATAAGACATCTCATGAGTAATGTGTATTTATGGTGTCTTGGCCAATTCTCATGAAATACTATTAATGCCAACTCAAGATTATGGAACCGAACACTAATAAGACTCTTTTACTTAGACAAATTGCATAATTTACTGGCAGGGACAAGAAAATATCCCTTCCAAATTATTTTCTTAGCATGAAGTATGTATTTATAAACTTCTAAAGCATGTGACTAATTTTACAAAGAGTATAAGGCTTACCCTTGCAAAAACAGTACTGCACACATCATTCAACAATTTAGAGTTCCAAACTTCTGTTTAAGAATGAATGCCTAAAAAGAGCAATTACTAAGGTATTGGAGGTATTCAATGGGTTACATTTTTATCACTTTCTGCCATACCTTCCCTTCCTTTGTCTCCCCAGGAATGTGTGTGATTTTTGAATTAAATAGCTATGTTCCTTCTGGGTGACAGAGCAAGCATTTTCCTGCTGAGCCAAGGTACTGCACTCTGCTCTTCAGTATTATAACAAGTCCAGAATTGTATCATTTTATGTCATTTTGTTTTATTTTTGCATTATGCTAGCTGCTCCTAAAAATTACTTTTCCATTAGAATTTTAGATTTTGCAAAGGGTAAACTGTAATGAAAGGTTGAAGGTACACTTGAAACTCAGTGTTTACACAATTAATAAAATCATTAATATCAGATGACTTTTTTCCCGAATTCACCCTGCACCTGCTACATGAAGGGCACTTAATATGTACTAGGTAAAAGAGGAATTTACTTGGTAGTTTATTTAATGCATATTGAGTCCTCTTAAGTGTGATAGGTTAGGTCCTGAGGGATTTAAAGATGAATAGAAATGAGTAAGTATGAAATAATTTCCCTAAACAAGTATATAATTAACAAAAATGTGCCCCTGTGATGTAACACTGCTGGATTTAGTGTACTTGTGACAAGGAATAATCTTCAAACTATTTTTGTCTCTAGTGTCATTGATTCATCCCCCCCAGGCAAATGCTTTACAAACCAGGGAAGCTCTGCGAGGCTGTGTGCAGGTGTGCAAACTCAAAAACCTCAGGGCACAATCTTCGTGGGGTTCAGAAAAGTGCTGCAGAACCCTTATAAATTAAATATAAAATACATGCTTGTCTTTGTAGCATTGTGCAGGAAAAACCTAATTTGTTTAAACTCCAATTAGTATTTGTCTTGATGGGTATTTGACATACTATTACTTAAACTAATTCCCCTGCCAGGTCTCTGGGAGAAATCTGCTCCGTGCCAAGCAGTCTGTTAAAATCTTGCTTCACACGCGTGTGCATTCCAAAGTCGAGAGCGTGACCAGCTGCTGCCCGCAGCGCAGGAAAAGGCTCTTCCTTCTGGGCCCTGGTTGGAGGCTCATGTGATTAGCGTGCACCCCAGAATCCTCCCATCAAGCCTGGCCCCCCATAATGTTTAAAAATCTTAACATAACTGTAAGCTGTTAACAGTTTCCTAATCATTTCCCACAGGTTATCTCACTGGAGACTCCTGCAAAGATACAGCGAGGTTAAGTGAAGTTGTTATTTATATATCCATTTTACAGCTGAAAAAACAGATTCGTGTACATGGGAAGTCTTCTTCAGGAAGGATGAGCTGAAACTCAGCTTCATTTTGGCGAGTGGGTTTCTGAATCTGGGACCATTCTACCATGCTTTCTCCACCATTAAACTCAATTTCGTACACAGTACCCTGAAACCTGGGGTGGAGGACAAGGACCATGCACAGACCTCTGGGTGTGATTTGAAACATCGTAATTGTCACAGAGGAGTCTAGATTTATAATTGCATTATCGATATGATGGAAGCAATGGCAATGATACTGTTATGTACCTATTTGCCCTATTTCTGCTTCATCTCTTGAATCTGTTGATTTTGACAAAAACAAAAACTGGTAGTCCTGAAATGGAAAATAAAAAATTACCTTAAAGTAGTCCTGGAATAATCCCCCTGTTGAGTTAGGCAGATCAAGTTCAATTAAAGTTTTAAAATCAATTTTGATCTTGTATTTCATTTGGTTGCATCATGAATCATACCTTACCAAATTTTTATTATTCAATATTAAAAAGTCACATGTATACAAATTTAAGTAAATTTTTACAGCCTCTTCATTCTGTTATTAAGGCATCATGGTGTGCCTTGAATTTATCCGTAAAATAAAAGGTTTGGGAGATGATCTCTAAGCCTCTTGAATATTTACATGTCTGTGATCTTTCTTAGGTGCTGCAGTGTCATAGAATATCTGCAGCTAATTATTCCACAGACTATCAAACCGGTTTGCACAGTCTAAACTAATATCAAGCTTTAGTCATGCAGAGAACTTGTTTAGGATATGACATAGAACACCTATGACTGAACACAGTCAGCTATATGCTGTCATAAATAACTTTCCAATAAATTCTAACATGTATAAAGTGCCACACAGACATATAGACATTTATATAGCTATCGGCATTTTATGCAATTTGGCTTATGGCAACTTTAACAGCTGATTGCTAAGTAACTTCTGATTATTTCTTTAAAATGGTGCAAGATTGGAAACTGTCTTTCTTTTGAAATATTTATAACATAGATTTAATATATGTGATTCTATTCCATTATTAATACACTTTATACTGCTTATAGATTTTTAGTTTTTTATTTTAATCTCTTGAGTTACATTCCATTGATTTTTTGGACTTCCAAGTCTTCTAAAAATGAGTCATATTTACTGTGCTTTTTTTCTCTACCTTATGCTATGATTGAATCTTTTCCAATAGAGAAACAAAATCTTCATTTATTTTTTTGAGAAAAAAAATCTTTATACTATTATGTAAGAATTGAGTGAAAAAATGAAAAATAATGCTATCACCAATAGCTTGTAGAATGTAGCATTACAGTCTCACCTTTCAGAAAGTATCTCAGCTTAATCTGATAATTTAGGGTACAGTAAAATACATGGACAAATGGATAGCAATGTAGAATCTCATTCAGATTTTTTCCCTTTTTGTTTGCTTTTTGATAAAAGAATATAACTTCAAGTAAAATCTAAGGACATATTGTCTATAAAATTGACTCCTCAGTACTATCTAGAAAGAGTTTGGTTAATACAGGAGACTGCCAAGGAAAGATAGATTTTATTCTGTAATTAATGTCTTTCCCAATGAAATTATATATGAAAGAGACTGGTCTAATTTGATTGCATACCAATAGAATGTACTATTTTATTATGAATTGGCTACACAAATATATAACAAAACATGTATATATACAAAACATGTGTATAACAAAACATGTACCAGTATTCCATTGTGTTCAGGGCTCACTACACACATTTCCAGGTCAGTATGACTTGAAACAATTGGCTAAATATAAAGGCTGATTTCATTATAAATTAGCAAAGAACGATCTGAATACAGTATAGTTGTACCTCAGTTCGAGGAATTGATTCTTTCCACAGTTTTTTTTTTTTTGAAAACACAAACCTAGTTGGATTGTTCAGTGTTGAACTTATGTGGAAATTTGATTCAGCTCTCAGCCAGTTTGGTTTGTGACCAGAAATGTGAAGAGAACTGAGTTCATGAAATGAGGTGTCACTGTATGCATATATCCTTTTGGAAATATCTTATGTATTGTATTTACACCATCAGGTGTCTCTCTCTCTCTCTCTCTCTCTCTAATGCTGTGAGCAATTCAAGATAGTATTTTTCTTTTTATACTTCATTGCATTTATAAACTATAGCAAATTTTGGTACCAGGTGCAAGGGAATTCCAACTCTTAAGATCCAAGTTGAATTTTTTTTTTTTCTGTCCAGGCCAAGGAACTAAATAAACTTAATCATTCAGGAAGGGGATCTCTTGGATTTGTTTCTTTTAAGAGTGCAGTATATATGATAATGACTTCATTGTCATCAAATAGAATACTATTAATTTTATTTTTTAGTATGTTATCAGCAAGCAAACCACCAGTATTAGCTTGATACCATCTGGGAGTGACAGTTTCCTTATTACAAAATATGTAAAAATATGGATTCCCTTAAGGAATCTGTTGCATTGCATCTGCTCAGATTTTTGTTATATGCTAATGATTTTAACCCAGCATATGAAGCATGCAAAAAAAAATAACTGAAATTTTTCAGCTAAATTACTTGTTTCACATTTAAACTGTCTCAAAGATGGGGAAAGCTGCATATGTGCCTTTAGCTACAGGGGCTTGAGCAGAAACAAAGACGGAGGAGAAAGCATCTCTCTTCTTACCTGATGTTTAGTCACCCTTGTCTCTGTCTCCAGAGAGGGTCTGACTGCCCACATAATTAAGGCTACTTGATATGTGAGGGAGGTGTGGGGATGGAGTTATAGGATGCTAAATCCCAAATGAGTACTGGTTATGACAAAGAGATTGTGACCGATAAGACAATTATTATCCTTAGAGCTCCGTGTTCATAATATATTAAACAATCACAGTGATTAAAACGAGCTATTATAATTATGAAACCATTCTCTGAGACAGGGCTTCTTTTCTTTCAATCCTTGGCCTTTCTGCTTTTCCTCACCTTTACTTTCCTTGGATGAGGAAAATTCACTGGAATAAATTCTGCTTATTGACTGCAGAGAGTGCTTGGGTGTGAGCCAGAAACATGCAGCAGATTTGAAATGCTGGCTTCTGAGTATCAAGCATTTAGGGGAAAGACCTTTTTTTGTGAAAGAGACCATCGTGACAAGCTGAATTAGGTTTACAGACTAATTCCAGGGCAGAAATTTTATGGCGGGTGTTGTTTCTTCTGTTTGGTTGTGAAGAGCTATTGCTTTTGGCGAGCAGAATTTTCACATGTGTAAAGTAACTTGGTATGAATTGCTTTCACATGTATATAAGTCCTCTGGCCCCAGAATGTGAAATATACTAGGTATTGTGTTTTCATTAACATCAAACCATGTATCTGTGTATTCTCTTCAAAATCATTATGGAAACACTGATATATCTATATATCTATGCATAGATATATAGCTATATAGTGAAGAAAGGGATAGAAGAAGAGATGGATGTATAGATAGGTATGTTCACAACTTATGTTTGCCGGTTTTGATAACATGAAGTATCCAAGGCTTATTCATAAGAAACTTAATGTACATAAAGCCCCGTGACACATGATAGCTCTTTAACTTCTTGGCAATATAAGCAGTGTTGTTTTCCTTATATACATGTATTCTCCAATAATGTGGAATATTTGAAAAGCCAGTGGATATAACCTTGTGTTGATTCTCCAAGAAAGAAAGATAAATGTATTGTTAAATGTATCTTTGGCAATTCTTCTAGACTTCATTTAATGAATGTCTTTTGGGGGATAGACCATGAAACTTCTGAAACACTCTGGATACATAAATACATCCAGTGTTGAAATATTCTTTTAGGATCTATTCATTATATGTTTTTAAAATACACCAGAAAAAAAGTTTTTAAAAACCCACAAATTCCTTTCTTCCCTAGCTCTACACCTCACAATGATTTCTTCTTTCTTTTATTCACTGTAGTTCCATCTCCTGTTGGCTGCTGTTGAATCTTGTTCGTGAAGGCTACATAGATTGACCTAGATAAATCAATCCTTTTATACACACAAGTGTCATAACAGAAAATAATGCTTTCTGATATAATTCATAGACTAGTAACTGCCAATATGCCTTTCCCCATAAGAGCATAGATTTCATTTTCCAGAACAAAAATATTTGCTGAAATAGTAACGGTTAGTATTTAACTATGACTGAAATGAAAATTTTGCAGGCCTTCTGATAAAGTAGTACTTATTTATCAAGAAGCAGTTCAAGAAAACTATGTAGGCATTAAATAGAGAAAGATGGCACTGGCAACTTTTTTTTTTTGAGTTGTATGGGAGGACACACTAATTCTTTCTCCTCGACTTGTAGTAAATTACCCATCTCTAAAGAAGCATAGTGACCTGCAAATGCTCCATATATAGCAGTCTTAGAAGCTACATTTTTCTTTAATTTCTCTTTAATTGGTGGAGTGTGTAAGCAACATCAGACCTGAAAGCCTTAATTGCGTTTTCTCCTTCAGTGTTTTTAGTCACCATTCAGCATAGATATTACTTTAATACCATTTTTCTGATGAGAAAACTGAGCATTAGAGGGCTGAGAAAAAGTTGCCTGGTTCAGCTAGAATTAAAATATCAGCACTTATTTCAAGAAAACTCAAATTCTGAACCAAGACAAGTCACAGAGTACTTATCTGGGTGTTCCTTTATTCCTTGGAAGAATTAAATATATTACTATATTTATTGTGAAGGTGGAATCTACTCAATAAATTTTAGTAAATATTAAAAAGTTCACGTGGAGCTTTTCCCTATAGTATTAGCTTTGTACAATGCCTAGAAAGTTTCCCACTCAGGCACTTTAAGACTGACTTCATAGTAAGTGTCAGTCATTCATGGTTAATATCTCCTCACGGCACCTTTCTGTTCTCTAAGTCCTATTGGATTTCCTCGACTTTGACTTTCAGGCCACTGTGCAAAGGTAGGTCAACTTTCTACGATGTGGCTTCCTAAAGATAATATTCTGTTCTGTTGGTCTTAGATTTGAATGCCAATTGTGGGAGGAATTATGTTTCATCTTCTTAAAAGCCCCAGGATTTTTTAATGTTACTGCTAGACACCTGTGTGAAAATAGGGCCAAAGGGGGATTTGTAATGGATTACAAGGAAGCCAGTTAGAACACTCTTCCCGTATATTACTGATGAGGTATTCAGTAACAGATTGAAGTGGTACTTAAGGTTTCTCCACTACAAGCAGTAAAGTTTAAATAAAATCGACCTGGAGTGTAGTTTTGTATTTGGTGAGCCAGGGGAGTTTAGCAGAACTTTAACGATGAGTTTGCAAAAGGTAATGCAAGTTTGCGAAGCTATAATTAAAAACATGGCAGCATGACACCTGATCAAGATTATCTGCTAAATAATTCAAAGACAAAATATTGCATTTTCCTCTATCCCTTGATGATATGCTCCTAAGATATCAAGGACTTTTTACTTAAGATGTATTACAGTTCTTGGAGAAATGTGTCTATTTGCTATGACAATTTTAGTCTTTGAAAAATGTACTAGGAAAAATGAGTAGAAGGAGTTTCAAGAAAGTTAAGTTGAAAAGTTCAAAGAATAATTTACTTTAGCTTATATATATAATGGTTATTTAAAAGTTCAAAAGTCTCAGAAATTTAGAAGTCTCATAAAGCTCAGAATTTGATGCCTAGCATTAGCTAATAACATTATATATATATATATATATATATTTTTTTCACATACATACACACACATATGACAAACTATCACTACTGATCCAGTAGTGCATGGGAAAGACTTGAGCCTGGTTTTACTCCGTGTCCGACTTTTACTATCTGTCCCCAGTCTGCATGCATGGTGGTTTGTAATGGAGATATTATTTATTACTGAACCAATGAGAATTACATCCTTAAAGTTCTGAGTAGACAGGCATGGCACAAAGGAAAAACTCCTTTTACATTCAGATACTGATTTCATAGCCTAGTAGCTTTATGCCATGGCCTTACCTACTGCAAAAATTCTTTGGCCAGTAAATGAAGCCATCATGAAGAAGCTGATGGAGATGAAATCCTACTTTTTTTTAAATCTCTTTACAACACCCACACCTGAAACATACTCTTTAGGATCTATTAGTTTTATGATTTTTAAGTTTCTATTTGTTGCTTAAACCAGATTTGCTCTTGTCACTTGCAACCAAATACACCCACATTACCAAGGCAAGTCATCCCTACTCTAATCTTCTAGGTGTAATTGCAAACAAAATGTAACCTTCTCTCCTTAGCTGTTCACTATCACTGTGCTGACATTCCCTACTTAGCCCCTTCTCACTCAGCATGGGTCCTCACAATTACATAGCTCACTGACTACCAATCATTGCTCTCTTCTTCTTTCATCCCTTCAGAGGATTCAGAGAAAAACCCACTTTCTCTAAAATACCTTCTTGTGACACTATTCAACCTTTGTTCTATTCTTCACTTCTCTAAGAATTTGTCATTGACCATCACACATAATTGGCCACTAAATATCTACTTTCATTCTTTATCAATATTTATTATCACTTCATTATATTACTGGTAATATTTCACTTCCAAGGAAGAAGTAAGAACTTTTCTTACTGCTAGGTTTCATCAACACATTCAATAGAATGGCATTGGTTATTAAGTATAAACTAGATACTGTGTTACTTGTCTTTCCCTGGAGAGAAAAAATACTCCACACCCAAAGTTAAGGGAGGAAAGGTTTATGTAGCTCTATTTGTAGAGGTTTCAGTCCAAACTCCTCTGTCTCCAAGGAAAGTAGCACAGGTTCATGGAGGTGGAAGACAGCAAAACCAACAAGAGCAAAATGGGGGAGAGAGCAACCCTTTCTTCCTTCCTTTCATTGTAAGCAGGTTATCCACCCTAGGGTGGGTGTGACACTCACACAGCCAATCCCAGCACTAGACAATGAACTAGTCCCAAACTCTAGGTTCAGCTCCCTCAGAAAATTGCACCACCCAAGAATGCATGAGGTTTTGAGTAGACATCCAGGCACAAACCATAACAGACGCAAAGCTTATATATAAAAAAGATGAAGCATTAACTGCTTAAGTAGGAATCTCCACATATTTAATTGGTTTATGTGAGTGAACTGAATCTGTTAGAGTAAATTATGTGGTTCTTGTTTACATATTTACTCTACCGTAATATATTTATGTTCTGAAGTCTTGACCTCAGTTTAGATGTGAACACTATAATGTTAATTTATGCATTTTTTCTCATTGTTCAGTATTAGTGTAATTTCAGAATAAGAGTCAAAGTCCTGAATGTAACTCCCAGGGTCTCCTTTCTGTCCTTCCTTCTGTCCTTTTATTCTCCACAAGCAGACCACTGACCTGCTTCCTCTGGTGGGAACGAGCCAGCTGACCTTTGCATATGCTCTTTCCTCAGCCTGATGTGCTCTTATGTGATCTGCACATCATGTTCTCAAATTAATGCTCCAATGTCAGTTTCCACCCTACAAAACTCCCATTCTATTTTCCTACCTACACATATCTCCATTATACTCTCGTTTCTGTCTATAACACATTTTACTTTTTCAGATGATATAATTTATTCATTATATTTGAGTAATTTACTATAGTAAGGATTCCTTTCTCTCACCTTTCACCTTTCTTTTCATTATTGTAACCTATAATAACACGCCTGGCATTTTTTAATGAATTTTAACAACAAATTTCCATTAAATAAACAACAGAAATTCACAATTTATTTTTAAAACTGCATGCCTTCACCACACTGACCTTTCAAACCTACCGGGTTCTTCTTTGATCATTTATATCCTGGATGCCCTGCCTCCATTCTCCCAAGGTGCTGTCTTCCTGGGGGCTTCTGCCACTCTTCTTTGATGGACTATTTCAGAACTTTATAATCCACTGCTGTCTGAGGACATGCTCACTTCTCTCAGTTTCTGTGGCATTTATGACTTGCGTTGCGCATTTGAAGGCAAGTGCAGCTCTATTCTTCATCAAAATTTTATGTTGTCTTTTCTGCTCAGTGTTTACCTTTCAGCCTTAGGCAAAAATAAAGAATAGTCTATAAATTTGGTCCTCCATAGTTATGTCTGGTTCTTTAATCATACATTCATCACTTATTCAGATAATGGTGGATAACTAATTGAAAACAAACACTCTGGGAAGAGGTGAAGAAAACAAAGTGCTTTGCCTTAATGAGTTGAAGGCAAGCAAAAGTGGAAAAACCAACAATTGTAACATATGGATGTTAGAAGACAGAAAATACATAGAGGAAAATGAGAAAGATGGTGGTAAGACTTGGAGGAATTCTTAAGATAGGGTCACACTGGGTATAGCTCATGGGCAGAGAAACAACCTAAGAATTAAGCACGGGGTGAGAATGGGAAAATCTTAAGAGACACAAGGGTCAAGTCAGTGTTTACCAGGCTGAAACTCTGAGCAGAGGTAAGTAAAAAGGAAGAGAAATACCGTTGTTTTTATGTGTCTAAGATGACAAGTAAGATGAAAGGAAAAATAAGTCAGAAAAGTAAACAAATCACATTCTCTGTTTTTCCAATGCAGTAATACTTCAGTTGTCGGGCTCAGTTTTTCTGATTTTGTGTACAAAAACCAAAAAGTTTGAAAAAAACATATTTTTTCCCATAAAGATAATGGGAAACCAAATAACTTGGTTCTGAGGCCCCAAAATTACACAGACACTGTCTGTCAGTTGCCTGGGCAGGAATAGCACTTATACACAAGTAACATGTGTGTGGGGAGCCACGAGTGTCTCGAGTGTCTCATTCTTCCAGACAGATGTTTTCAAGATGGATTTTCAGTTTGAGTATAAAGCAAAGTTATGAACACAGAGCAGATTTCTTTTTCATACTGTGCTGTTTGAGTAGTGAAGCATTCAACAACCAAGGTATCACTGCACACGGTCTGAAGTCTCCTATATATCACACATGCGTAAATACAATCATGCTTAAAATACATTTAGATATAATTAAGTTTAATAATGTGCTATACAAGTGAACGCATAAATATAGTACATATTCCTATATTGATATAGTTATCATTATATTTCTATACAAACACACTATACTTAAACTCTAAATGGTTTGGTTGCATATGATAGTGTTTGTCCAGCAATAACCATATATAATGATTTCACATATGTAGAGGATCACAGGTCCGACTTTGTCAAATTTTCCCTGTGTTACTCCTTATAGCATTCCCGTTCATCCTCAAAAAGTGACGACCCTGAATGTATTCCTGGTGTTTGGAGGGAGAACGGTTAGTTCCATGGTGCTGAGAATAGCTTACATGGTCAGAACAAAGTGCCTAAAAGATACTTTTTTAGCTTTTCTCTACCAACATCTCTTCATCAAAGCTAGATTGTGTCATGATCACTTCCCTATCAAAGGGAGCTTAGGGTCTGAGTAGAGCTGCAACAAAGTGTGGTAACCTAGAGTCAAATCACAGCCCACTCAACAGCTGATCAGAGGTCAGCTGCTCATTTTCCTCTAAACTCCCCTCTTCTTTCTCTAAAGAAAATGTATCTGTTCCATCTCTGAAAGGGAAATGACAATAAGCTTATTCTGAACTAATTTCAGAGATTAATGGCAAAGACAATGAAATGCTTTGCAGAGTATACTTGGTAGAGGTACTTAATAGTTAGAATGTATTAGAAACAATAATACTTTTCAAATTTCTAAAGGCCTGGGTAGGGCAGAGTTATTGAGCAAGAGAATAGGGCATGGCAGATTGGCTGGGGAAGTAGATGTGACGTGTTATTTACCAGATTCTGGGACAATGCATAGAACAGTTCCCAAATACTTGCATGAGTACTTCACATAGGAACTCAAGCACACTTTTTAAATAAAATTGCATAAATCTGATGTCAGCATGAGCCGTGAGTAATACAAAAAAGGACAGTTGACCTTGAACTAGCTGCTACTGTGTTCTCCCATAGTGTTCTCACGATAGCATGCTTTCATCCTGTAAGTGTACTTACTCTTCTGCTTTTACTGTGCTCTGCAGAGCCTGTTTCTTTTCCTACTTTTAATCAGTGTAAAATCTTGCTACTCTTTGCATTGATCTTGACCAATTGAATTTGTTCAGGAGGGAAAGAACCTAGAAACCAACTCTAGAAGGAGACTCCAACACCCAAAACCCAGTAATAATATGCTACCAAATTTGCTACCAAAAAAGCTGAATGTTTTGTTAATGAATGTTGAGTAATTACATTCACAGTGAATGTTTGTATACTTCAGGCTAAATATTGCTAACTGCCTTCATATTTGTTTTGCTGTTTTCATGTATTTTAATGTTTTACCATATTCTTCAAAGCCGAGAGTGTAACTTACAACAAACTTTATTTTTATTGTAACATTAAACCTGGGGAATGTTGAGCATATTTTGTTTCTACTTTTTACAGGGTTAAAATAGTGAAATTCATTTCTTCCTCTTTTTTTGATTTTTGAAGACAAAGTTATGTGATCTTTTGACAAGGTTTTATTTTTGCATCTGTCAGTCTTCCCATTGCTAGAACAAAACACCTAAGAGCAACAATTTAAAGGAAGATAAGTTTATTTTGGATCACAGTTTCTGAGGGTTCAGTCCATGGTTATCTAGATTCAAGGAAGAAATATCCAGTTGAAGGGAATAGTGGGGAAAATTGCCCAACTCATTTTGTTCAGGAAACCAAAAGCAGAAGAGGATCCTTCAAGGAAGATAAGAGAATGATAAAATCCACAAGGTCTTACCCCCATGAACCATAAAGACACACTCAAAGGTTTGTTTATCTCCTAGACAAGTCCTCTGCAATACAATTTAAAATTATGATTAACAATTTCAGTCTTCATTTGCTTACTATTTGACAAGTGCTTCCTTCTGCCACTTGAAATCTCCAATGAACACATAAATATGGAAGAAGATCCTGGTAGGAGAGACATGAGAAGTCACACCAGAGGAAAAGGATGATTTTTCTTATGTGTTCATATGACAAATTGCTCAAGCAAGATAAGTATCATTTTAGAATTGGAAAGTTAGTCACAGAGTGAGACAAAAGAAGAATAAGTATGATAAGATATCACTTAGTGCATCAAAGATATTTAACAGAGAATATGAGGAGGTCTGTGAATCATGATTGGGTTTCTGTAAGCCCTCATTTGCTCTAAGTGTTTTAAACTCCCAGATAAGTTGAAAACAACAACCTTTACTTATCCTCTGAATATATCTTTGGTTTTCAGAAATCATTCTTGATTCTCTTAATTTTCATTTATTACAAGTAGGGTGTGTATCATTTCCCACCTATATATATATATGATCACCTTCAGAGTTTCTGTTTCCACTTTGGACTACAGAATTTTATGTCTATCTGCACATGTGCTGTCTCTAGTTGAGGGTCTCAGATGCCTCATTATTAATGTGCATACAAACAGAACTCTCACTGTCTAGCCCACTTTTCAGTAATTCTTATCTTGCTTTCATCACTGTGTTTAGCAAGAACACTTATTAAAGGCTTAATCATTCTTAATTCTATTTCTTCTGTATATTCTTGGCTTTCTAACAATTAAATAATAATGATTTTCACTGTCACACTACATCTTGCATCTTTCCATTTCTCTCCATCTATATTAACCTTGCTTTTATTCTCATAAGTTTTATGAGATACTAAAAAGTCCTTCTAACATTTCTTCCTACTTTCTAGTTTCTCTACAGCCACTGAAAAATATTAAAATAAAAAGACACTTCTAGGGACTTTTGTTAACATTAAAGAAAACAGATAAGATCCCATACTGTGGTTCTTATATTCCAGTAGCAATGTCTGACAATAAGATATAAATGTGATAAATGATTATACTGTAAGGAAGTAAGTACTTTGGCAAGTTGAAAAAAATCTGGAGAAAAGTGATAAGAAATTGAGAATAAATAAATGAATGCATGTAGAAATGTTATAATTATACATATGGTGTAGGGATAAGTCAGATTGGAAAAGTGATGTATGTTGAAAAAATCAATGAGACAAAAATGTAAGAATAAGCAAGGAGGCTACTGTGGCACATGAAGAGAAAGTGAAGGGAAAAGTGGCAGAGAAAGCAGAGAAGAGAGTAGTGGACAGCAGATCAGGCCAAGCCTGGAACAGATTTCAGTCTTTGTCTTTACCTCTGAGAAGGAGGAAGATGGCAAGTGATGTAAGCCTTTCAGTATAAGATAACTGTTATCTTGTGTAATTAAAGTGCTCAGATTTTTGCATTGTGTATATATTATAAGAAGATCTCTAGGAGTACACTGAAGTTTGCAAACCAAAGCTGGCATTGGCTATGACCAGAATGAGACAGTAGAAACCAAAAGGATTCTTTGGAGTGAAGAAATTTGGAACAATTTGTATAATCAACATAATTGGCTGACAATTCGGATATGAGCTGGAAGAAAAAGACAAGTATGTTTGCAAAAATATTTGCTTGAGCATGGGGAAAGGCATAGTTTTCATCAACAAAGACTGAGAAAATTAATAGTGGACAACTTTTGGGTCACAGATGAATAGTCCTGCTCCGTTTTTGACATGATGCATTTTATTTCCTACACAAGGTTCATCATGTTGAAGTAAATTCTTAACTGTTGCTTATAGTCCAAAGGTAACCTTGGATCCACTCTATCCTGTTTTGGACTTAGGTTACATAGTAAAGAAGATAGACTATATAATCTATCTATCTATCTATCTATCTATCTATCTATCTATCTATCTAATCTATCTATAATATATATATATATATATATATAATATATATATATATAGTAGATTTATATTTTGCAATGGGAAAATACAATGTAGAAAATATGGCATGTGTTATGCTTTGTGTCTGGATGTCTCCCTAAAGCCTCATGTGGTCATGAGGCATGAGCTTTACAAAGACAACTTGTTAAACCTGGACCTCTTGTTTTCCTGCTCTCACTTCCGGGAACAGAGATACAGCATTTCCAGTTTGACTCAGCAGGGCCCAGGGTTCTCACTTTGTAAACATCCTCAGCCTTTGTAATAGGAGGGTGTGGAGATGCTGAGAGTGCCACTCGGGCTCTTGGGCAGGTATCGTGCACACAGTATGAAGGAGGAGAAGAGGCTTGCTCCTTCTCCTGCTTGTTCTTGTTGATTTTGCCATCTTCTGACACTTTGAATTGCTGCCCCTCAGTCACAGCACCCTGCTTTGAAGTCAGCTGAAACCTCTACAAACTGTGATATAAATAAACCTTTCCTTCCTTAGTTTGGGGTGTTGGGTATTTGGGTGTTTCAGCAATGAGAGAAAAATAACCAAGGCAGAAATTGGTATGAGAAGTGGTGTCATCGCTGTAACTATACATGGACATGGAGAGGAGACCTCAATTGCTGAGAAGGAACAAGAGAATGTAAAGTATGACCTGAGGGCATTACAAGAAGCAGCAAGTCTCAAACCATCTCAATTTCCAGAGTGCAAAAGCATAAGATTTTGCTTTGAGGAGAAAACCACCAAGCATTATGTTCCAGAATGCTGGTGCCACACCATGTTCCAGAATGGTGGCAGCATAGAAAACTTGTTCCTCAGAATTAAATTCAGACTGTCCAGCAATGCAGACACTTAACCCCAACAGTCAAGAGAGAGGAAATTGTGGCTACTGTTGAAGCTGGCAGTAAATCTTGGCATTATGCACATGGCACTGGATTTAGGCTCATGCACAATGCAAGAATTGTGGAGTTAAGAAGGTTTGCACCTTGATTTCAGAACAAAGGCCCAGAAAACCAGGCAATGTGCCCCTGGAAGCTGTGAGAGTAAAGTCAAAGGTGTAAATGAGACCCCAGAAGTTTGAGAAGCCAGAGACATAGATTGTCTGAAGAAACCTACAAAGGAGCAAAGCCAGCCCAAGACAGAAGCCATGAAACTACAGCCATCGTAAGTGCTGCGGGACTACAGCTACTCAAGCCCTTTGGCACTCACAGTATGTCACAGATTGCTTTGGGTGCTGCACATGGAGCTACAGGACATAACATTTGCTCTTCTGGATTTTGGACTTGCTTTTGTCTCTAACTTTTGTATTCCCCTGTTTTTAACTTTTGGGAATAGAAATGTTTACCTTGTGCCACTCAATGTTACAATTGTTTGACTTCACATTGGTATAAGAACTTGCTGAAGCTGTTAGGACTGTATCAACCCTTAAAGATAAACTAAATGCCTTTGTCATAAAGAGATGTGCATGAGTCTTTGTGGGACCAACGACAGAATATTTTATGATTCTAACATAGTATGATGTTGGTAGACTTAATACTGGTTCTTAAGGATTGTTAAACCTGTGTCATAATCTTCAAGTTGTAAAATGATAAGAATAAGGATGTCTTTGTATCTGGAAGCCAGTTTAAAGAATTGTGTCTGATTGCCAAGTTGATAAGGGTTTACTGTAATGGTTGATACACTGTGTCAATTTGAGATGCTTGGAAGCTTTGACGCAGCAGTTTCACATCCAGGACTATAAAGGAAATCCCCTAAGGTGCCTGTTTATGCCCTGAGATGTTGCCATCATTGGTTCATTGTGCCACCTTGAGAAGTTTAGAAATTAACTGACTCAGCAGGGGGCCAAAGTCCTCACTCTGTAAACATCCTCAGCCTATGCCTTAGGGGGGCACAAAGATGGGGTAAGTGTTATATCTGCCCTAGGGTGGGTAGTCTGCTCATAATAGAAGGGCAAAACAGAGGCTTGCTCTATCCCTCTTTGTTTTTGTTGATTTTTCTGTCCCCTGACTCCTTGACCTGTTACCCCTCTGCTATGCCACTCTGCTTTGAAGTCAGTTGATTATGGACTGAAACCTCTACAAACTGTGAGCTAAATAAAATTTTCCTTCCTTAATTTTGGGTGCAGGATGTTGGCTTAACAATAAGAGAAGAATAACTGAAACAGTGAACGAAGGCAAATTTTGGTGAGTCATGCAGTGTATTTAAGGGGAATTGAATTTTATCTGAGCTCTAAATCACACATAGTAGTTATTTGGGATATGAACAGGGAATAATCATCTCAGGAAGACAAAATAAGCCAATGAGAGCATCCTGAGGTGGGAACTATGTTGTGCAATTGAAAAACTGAAAATGGGACTATTCAATTATAATGTAGTCAGTTGGGAGAATACTGATTGAATAAAATCAGATCAGATTTTAGGCCTTGAAAGCTTGTTATATATTTGTGGTTTTATTCAGAAATAAGGGAAGATGTTGAAAGGATTTTAATGGAACAGATTTATTTGTGCAATAATTTTCAAAAAATAATTCATTTAGTCCTCATAAGTATGTAAGAACATGCTAATAAGTCTTTGTCTCAAACCTGAGGAAACTGAGGCAGAATTAAGTTAAAAAAATGCAAGAGTGCCAGAGATCATGAGTAGCAAACCCAGGGTGCACACACATGCGATCTGGTTCTAAAATCTGTCTTTTTTTTAACAAGGTGGCTATAAAGGAGAAATGGACCCATAACACAGGAGGTCCTGATGGCATTTAGAAAACTGGGCTGAAATTTAGGAAGAAGCCCCGGGCTTATTTGACAGTCCTCAATGTTAGATAGATGGAGGTTGAAATCAATTTAGTATAAGCTACCACCTAGATTGAAAATAGAAAGTAGTGAAAAGAATAGTTGTAGGAGAGAGCCATGAGGCTGCCACAGTCTTAAAATGATGGATAAGGATGTGAATAAAGCTAGTTGAGACTGTCACAGTGGGGTCAGAGTCTAGTGGAAGAGAACGCCATGTCTTTGAGCACTTCGGCAAGGTAATATATGATGGAAACATCATTGGCCACCGAATTTAACAACACAGTGCTCAGTAGTAACCCTATCAAGAGTCTTTTCAAGGGACAGAAGTGGTCAAACTTATTGCAGTAAGTTTCCCCATAGATCTATGAATTGGATGATTTTTACAGAAAGACCCCCACCTAAAAGAGCTAATGATCTTTGAAGGTATGTTTCCCTTTAAATACACTGCATGACTCACCAAAACTGCTTTGAAGGTTAGGTGCTAACTTAAAAATATATGGCCAACAGTGTTATAAATTGGACCACATCTTGGAGTAGATGATCCTATGTATTATTTCAAGTCACTGAAAGAAAGGGATGTTTGTTGAGCTATCAGCACCATCCTTCTATAGAGGACTTCCCTTACTCAGGTAGTACAAATGGGCAGTGGCCTCAGAGGCCCCTGAGTGTAATGAAAATGACTGGTTATTCAAAGCGTTTGCATGAAAACAAAACTTCCTGAAAGCTACTTTCTAGTTTATGTAACCAAATGTTCAACACAGCATACCTGAAAATTAATGGATGTGCTTTGATCTAATAAGCCACCATGATCTATTAGGGTGTTGATTCTTTAAATCAGGCATGCCTTTGAAGACGTATAATTAAGCTTGGATTTTTGATTGTTTGTTTTGAAACAACTTCCTATTTCGAGTTATTTTCATTGAAGTATGAAGTATTTCACAAAAACTTTTTGCTGAACTATTAAGTAATATGAAACACAGTAAGAATGCTCACATTTTAATTCCGCATGCAGGTTTTTATTGACAAAAAGGAAAAGTAGTCTAACTGAATAGGCTTTTTAAATTTGTCTTTTATACATGAATCTTGTGAAAGATATTTTGGTAAATCAGTTTTATCTATACTGGCTGACCATAAATATAGTATTCACTAAGATAGAACATAATAGATTAATAGTCACAAAAATGCTTGCAATCAAAAGTTTCTTCAAAATTAACTTGTGTCATGATTTTCAAACTGTGGTCTTTTTGAATATTTTTTTTATATGCAGGTTTAGCATAGAAATGGTTATCTTCCCCGGGTTTTTGGTAGTGATTGGTTGTAATTTGCTGCAATAAGTTTATTTTCTGGTAAAATAATCTAGAAATTGAAATTTGAAGTCAAAACTCATTTCAGGAAAAAAAAATGAGGACACACATTGCCTTTCTTCCTTAGTGTTACCTTTGTTAGCATTAAACTTCAAAAGAAATAATTATTTTTATCTAAAGTGTTAGATATTTCATAAAATCAAATAAAATATTTTGTAAAACCAAATACTACTGTGTTAGTCTACTACCAGAGGACTGTTTAGATTATTTGACAGTAAGTCATCTTCAGTTGCTTTTGAGCTGTTTTAAAAATTCGGAGAGTAACCTGCCATAAGTACCTGGACTATTTTCCTTGGGGAAGACATACACCTATTCCTTGCCAGTCTGCAAGTTATGTTCATCATCCCAGAATCATCCTTGATAAACCTTTTCATGATCAGTGATTACAACAATACTCTTTCTGTTTGGGGATTTTAAATAACAGAACAATCATGACACATTCCTTTTCATCTCTGCTTCTCATAATTTTCTTTGGAAGAGGTCTTCTTGAAAATGCTTGAGTCAATTATAACTCTTCAAAGGAGAGATAATGAGAGTTAGAGCTCAGATTTCCTAGCAAATGCTCCTAGGACCACAGCTGCTCTCTCTTTTGAAGTCCCCTCTACCCACTTCTTGATGCTCTAACCCTCTTAATAGTAGCATTAGCTGTTTCAGCTCCATTTTCTGACAGTCTTGCTGGAGAGAGTGAGGGAAACCCTTTTATGTAGTAGCTTGCAAGCTTGCTGCCATGTTTGAAAGATAAAGTACATAATTTTGATTTATCTGGTCTTGAAAAATACATATACCTTTAGTATCTTTTTTTTAGTAAGTAGCAATAGGTCTTTAGTCCACATTAATTAGTGGAGGTTAGAACCCCATACAACTAATATAAAAGACTCTCAGAAGTAGCTGAGACACATTTGAAGAAGACATGGTCAAAATAAATGAAGACTTCCATGTGAAAATTTCAGAGAAAAATCAATCCCCTGATTTTGTGTGCCTGAAAACCTACAAAAGTGATAAATTAATTAAGAACAAAATTTTCCATGAAAATCTAAATAAAGAAAAAGTCACACTTCTCACAAATTGGTAAAAGTTATGGTCAAAAGAAATTCTGAAATTTCTCAAAGTGCTTAATCACAACCCCCTCTGCAGGAAGTGACTTTGAAGGTGAGAGAGAATTCTTATGTATGTCCCACAATCTGGCAACTATGAGTTAAGTGAGTTCATTGAATTTTAAGGTAAAGCAAAGAATGAGTGTAGTGATGGCAGGAGGCCCCTGATCTTATGCACTGGAAACCAAGGGAATTCACCGTGTTCTCAGAATGTGAAGTGAGAAAGGGCACTGCTGTTACTACTGAGGATATTCTCTTTATTAAGAAAGTATTCACTACCACAGGAGGGAAACTTGATAGATGACATCAAACCACTGCTAAGATTCTAGAGTTGGCTAAACTTTGGCCTGTGGGCTGACCACTTGGGATTATGAATAATGATCTACTGGGATATAATTATGCCCACTTGCTCATGAGTCATGTATGGCTGTTCTCATTGTATGCAGGATAATTAAAAAGGTGCAACAGTGACCACAATCCCATGAAATTTAAATACTTACCTTCTAACTCTCGACAGAGAATATCTGCTCACTCTTGGAAGAAAATGGGGAGTTCGGCTTTGTTAACCAACAAAATCACTCCCCGTTAAGATAAATAGAGACAAGAAATTATAATCAATGGCATTATAGAATATATAGAAAGCTAAATGGAGAAATCTTCATAGATATGAATAAAATAAAGCAGTGTACGTAAGCAACACACATACATACACACAAGAAAGAAGCATAAATTCTGGTTTAGAAGAAAACATAGCTGAAGAGAAATATCTATTATATTACAAATATTGCTAGAATATGATGCAGAGATGCATTTCAAAAACAAGTTCGTGAACCAATTTATATTGATGAATATGAAAGCTATATAGCCACTCAAATAATTAGATGCTACAAAGCAAAACAGAACAAAATGGTTCTCACGTACTAAACATTCTAAGAAGAACCAGGATCAAAATATGACTGTTAAATCAAATTGTTGATGTGCTCAAAAACCTTGAGAATAAAGATAAAAGTAGAAAAAAGAAAGAAACTTTAAAATTAAAAGAAAATGATAATATGTGAAGAAAAAGGAAGGGACATTGTGATGTGGATGGATGTTATTCCTGATATAAAGACAATATTCATGACAGAGGGTTTTTATTTTAATTTTTATATTTTATGAAAAAAATTGACAGCAAAATAAGAAAGTAACAATAGCTAACACACCATGCGTCATAATCTTAATAGTAGTTACTCAGAGTAGAAGACAGAGACACAAAGAAACAGATAATAGCACAAAATTTTGTTTTCCATGAATTAAGTGAAACTACTAGTATAAATGAAACATATTAGCATATATATTAATATGTTTTTTAAAAAAATGGAATAAGTAATTTGGTTAATTATTTAAACTAAAAGAAGAAATCATGTTACCCAATAAATGAGTTGAAAATATTCCAGATTTTCAAGGAAACTTCCACTTGGACCAGGTCATGTCTTATTTAAATTATTAAATCCACAAAAAATGAAGACCTCTGTAAGAATCTATGAGGAAAAATCAAGTTATTTATATTGGAAAAAAATTCAACCTGATCTTTACCATGGCAAATATTAAGGACAGAATTTAATGGAAAAATAAGTAATACATGCTAAGGGAGAACAAATGAAACTCAAGGATCTGATTTTCCACCAAACTTTTCTTCATGTATGAAAATGACAGTCTGTTCATGGTGGAATTTATAAACAAAAGCATTTGCAAGTCCTTCTGGGACTTTGCCACCCTAACACACACTCATGAAATACTTAACAGGAATTAATCAATCAAAAAAGAAGTTTGAATAAGAAGTTTTAATAAAAATGAGAGTACAGCTTTAAATCTCAGAGGAGAGTATCAGAGCAACTGCAGTGCCCTGAGAAAATGGAAAGGTTGTGACATAAGCACAGCTTATACACAGGTTAGCCTGTTAGCTATTACAGGAACCTCACATGCTCAAACATGCAAAAAATTAGGATCAATGTCCTAGCCAGATCTTGTCTCCAACATGTAAGATTTTTCTAGGAAACTAAATAAAATGAATACTAGATACTTAAAATAACAGCATTTAGTTATTTGAAGTTTAGTAGAGATGTGAAAGGCATGCTCAGCATGTCTATAATCCCAGTATCTGGGAGGCTGAGGAAGGAGGATCACAAGTTGGAGACCCATTTGGGAAATGTATTCTCATAAGCACACTATGTCTCAAAACTTAAAAACAGAACAAGAGCTGGAAATGTAGCTCCATGCTAATTCCCTGGGTTCAATTTCTTGGGAAAAATACAAATTAAAATAGTAAACTCAAACAGAGTCACGATAATTAAAAAAAATAGTGATAGCATTTGTGACAATTATTGAAATAGAACAGATGATAAACATAATAAAAACATTAGGCAATTTGAAAAGAAAAAGAGATGTTGAACGAGGGAATGAGATGTGGAAGGAGACAAGCGAATTTCCTAAATTTTCATGCACTGGGGACAAAGGGAATACTCTAAAATTAACATATTTTACATCTGAGGCTGAACTTTTATGCTAATTTATTTCTCTATTAAACATCTTTTAGGATTAGGAGTTTTTTTGGTGATAAACATTTATTTGAGTTGAATAATTCTACTAGTTTCATCACAATTTCTATTACATAAACTTTGTAAAATTAAGTGCTCTTGAGTTTAAAATGACACAAATGTAATTTATGATGTAATTTATAACAGCTCATTACATAAATTCTTCTGTTTTTTTCTAGTATTTTCTTTATTTTTTTCTATTATTCTCATATTTGTGCTTGGATTTAGATTTTATGGTTAGGTGTACATACATGAATTAAATGTAGCAGTGTCTATTTCACTTAGTCATACTTCAAAAGAAATTTCTTTTTTCTTTTTCTGTAATATTTTTATTGTTTTAGCTAAAGTAATGATCTATAAAATCATAACCCAATACTGAAAAAACTAATTATTTATGAGTTCAAAATACATGTGGATTATATATATGAAAGAGAAAAAAATCCCAAGAGCAATCATATAACTGACAAGCAGAATTATGAATTTGAGGAAGCAAGGATAATTTTAAATTTTAATAATTTTAATTTTAATAATTTAAAGATGCTGTTGGCCTGCAGGATAATTATAAATTTGAAAAGTCCCCCTTCCCTGTATTCATTCTTTGCTATGCTATGACTTTATCTGGGAATGCTGTTGATTTTTTAAAAAGCTGTCAAATTAAGAATCCCACTCAAACCAGAATGTGTTCAACATTTTTGTCCCCAATACTTTCCTAAAGACAAAGAGAAAATAAAAAGTTTTTTCTCTTGACCATCTGAAGCCAGGTGCACTAAGAACCAAGGGATTTCTGCCAAGGCCTTGCTATTTCCCTTTCACATAAAAACACTTGTACTGTGACTCCATAAATGGTTAACACTATACAGGGAAAGGTTAATAGATATGACTACACTGTGACACTTTTCAAATTCCACCTTGCTTCTGGTGACAAACAGGAAAGGAAAGTTTGAGCTATTAGTTGCTGGGTCAGTATAACAATCATCTTATTTTCCCATGAGAAATTTTGATTTACATGTTATTTACTTAAAAAGTCAAACGCATGAAGTTTAGGCTGCAAACAGTTCAGAAAATATCCAATAATTTAGTATATATTTAGAAATGAAAGCTTATTAATAAGATCCTTTGTTTTGTCCTTTGAAAAATGGGGTCAACTTTTCTGATTAACCACAGCCCTAGCAATTGGATTCCTATCTATTCTCTTTAGATGACTGCCGCATTTCCTCATGATAATCCAAACAGATAGTCATAATTGCAACAATAATAAAACAAGAGTTTAAAGAAGCTAGAAGCTAAAACAATGAGTAGAACATGTTTGGGACCCAGCTGTGTTTAGCTTTCAAAAAACCATGTGCTTTTAATTAGACAATCATCATTCTCCTTTGGTCTCTGCCATGCTCTTCTCTCAAAATACAGTACTAGCCAACTCCATATTCCAGAGTGAGCTCTTTGGCTTCTCTGCCATTGCCTCCTGCATCTTGGTTGCACTTAACAGAGCCCAACTCCAGGATATGGTCGTTGAACCATACCAGAGGTCGGCATCCATCCCAGAGCAGGTATGAGCAGATGGATATTTAAAATATAATCAGGGAAAAGTGAGCCAAATCCATTTTATGGGAGATGTGGGAGCAATTATCCAAGAGTTTTTAAACAAGTCTGGATCATGAAATTCCAGGCCTGTGGAGACCACCAGAGGAAGCCCTATTCCCCAAACTGTTTGCTCAGTTACTTGTTGCTGGGACAACCTAACACCCGCAAATTAAAGGGCGAAAGGGTTGTTCTAGCTCACAGTTTGTAGAGGTTTCATCGGTAGTTGGATGGTTCTAAAGCAGGGTGGCACAGCAGAGGAGAAACAGAAATCAATGAGGCTTCCTTCTGCTTTTCCCTTTTATTCCATCCACATTACAAACTTATTACATGGCACAGACCGCATCCAGGATTAATCTTTCGTCTTCAGTAAACTCATTACCCATACACATCCGCACCCAGAACTATGCTAAATCAATTGGTGGACTAGTCCAGTATCCTGTATCCATGATCCAGTCACTCTCAGAAGGTCCATCTAAGAGCCCATGGAGATCTGGAGGGACATCTGGACACAAGCCATAATGCCTGTTTTGCACCATAGCTGTGAATCTCGAGGTTCATGTTCTGTGGCTTAAACAAACCCCTTTTTAATAGAAAGGCAGCCCTGACCTGCTGGAGAGAACGCAAACCTTTACTCCACCTCCATTTCCTGCTCCCTCATCAACATACTCGCCTCTACAAAACCCACAAGTGGGTAAATGTATTTACATGCCAAAGGCATTTCGCACTTTTTAATAGACACATATTGGCCCCTCGTTTTATTTTTTGCATTGGTTTGACAGGCACGTAGCAAATTTGTGCAAAAAGTCAAGTACCAGGTGAAGTCATGGTAATGAACGCAGTAATCTTGGGCTAAGCCCTGAGCACTGCCGTAGTTACTGTTTCCCTCGGCTACAGCTTCCTGGATGTGTTTGTTCTCTGAAGTCCTTCTGGAAAGCTCAACCAATCCTCTACCTTTGGGAGGTTTTATTTCAGTGAAGCTTTTGTATTTTATTTTATTTTGTTTTGTTTGTTTGTTTATTTATTTATTTTTGGTACTGGGAATTGAACGCAGGACCTTAAGCTTACCAGAAAGGCACTTATACTGCTGAGCTTTAACCCTGACCCTTGTTTTATTTATTTTAAAGAGAAAAAAACAATAAAACAATGATACAGAGTTTCAAAAAAAGACAATAGGCGAGTAATAATGGTTAATATATTGTGTATTGTTATCTTCAGAGTAGTTGCTCAGATTACAACATATATGCATGAATGATTGATCAAACAATATAAGCAAAAACATTTCTTTTCAGTGAAATAAGAGAATTTAGCAGTATAACTATCTTAACATATATATATATATATATATATTTTTTCCTCCATCCCAATTTCTTTTTCCTTTTGAACAATTTTACAATATCTATTTTACATATTGGATTTTTATCTACACTTTTAGCATTTTACACTAGGGAAACAATGTGTTTCTCAGAATAATCTGATTTATTTCACTTACAAATATAGTTCAAGTTGCATTCTTTTGTCTATAAAAGTCTCAAGTTTATCCTTCTTTATGTTTGAATAATATTCCCTTGTATAAAACACTGCACTCTTTTTAATCTATTCTTAGTTGATAGGCATTTGGATTGTTACCAAGATTTACTATTACAGATTGTGCTGTTGTAAACATGGGTACACATATCTTGCTTGGTATGATGTTTAATTCTTTTGGGAAGATACCTAGAAGGGGAATAGCTGGGTTGAACAGAACCTCTAATCCTAGTTTTCTGAGGAATCTCCACACCGATTTCCAAAGTGGTGGTACCAGTCTACACTCTCATTAACAATGGAGGAGAGTTCTTTTTCCGCACAGTGCCTTCAGCATTTGTTAGGGGTTGATTTCTTGATGATGGCCTTTCTTTCTGAGGTGAGATGAAACATCAGTGTGGTTTTAATTTGCATTTCCTGAATGACCAGTGATGTTGAATTTTTTTAGTATATTTATTTGCTACTTCTATTTCTTCATCTGAGAAGTGTGTATTCATCTCAGATGCCCATTTTTTTTATTGAGTCTTTGAATTGGGGATTCTAATTTTTTTCAGTTCTTTATATGTCTTATATATAAGTCCTTAATCTGAAGGACAGCTTGTTATAATTTTTTTCCCATTTTATGGGTTTTCTTTTCACTCTGTTGGCAATTTCTTTTGCTGTGCAAAAGCTTTCTAAAGGTTAGATGCCATTTGTTTATTCTTTGTAGTGTTACCTGTGTGGTCTGGGCTTTGCTCACGTAGTGCCTGCCTACACTTATGTCTTCCAGACTTCTGCCTATTTTCTCTTCATTAGTGTTTCTGCTTTAATATTTAGATATTTGTTGCATTTTGACTTCAGTGTAGTGCATGGTGATAGACTTGCATCTAGTTTTAGTTTTTGGTATGTGTAAAGCCAGTTTTTCCAGCATTATTTATTAAGGAGGCTATCTGTCTTCCAGCACACATGTTTGCTCCTTTACTAAGATGAGGTGACTGAGTGTGTTTGGAGCTTTCTCTGTATCTACTGTTCTGTTCCACTAGTCCTCATATCTGTGTTTTTTTTTTCTATCAAAATCATGTTGATTTTATCATACTAGCTTTTTATTATAATTTCCAGTCAGGAATTTGATGCTCCCTGATTTGCCTCGTGTCCAAAATTGCTTTTGCAATTCTATGCCTCTTCTGGTTCCAAATGAATTTCAGAATTTTTTTTTCTAATTCTGTGAGGTATAATAAAAATACTTTGGAGTTCCATTAAATTGGCATATTGTGCATATGGGCATTTGGCATATATTGGCATATTGTACATATGGACAGTTTCACTCTGTTGGTTCTTCCTATCCATGAGCAAAATATCTTTCCATTCCCTAATATACTCTAAGATATCATTTTTCAAGTTTCATTGTATAGATTTTTACTTCCTTTTTCTCATATTGATTCCTAAGTGTTTCATTTTTTGTATGCTATTGTAAAGCATGTGATTTTCCTAGCTTTTTTTTCTGTGAATGTGTTGCTTGTGTACAGGAATGTTATTGGTTTTCAAGTGCTAACTTTTGTCCAGATATGCTACTGAATTTTGTTATTAAATTGAGAAGCCTTTTGGTGATGATTTTAGGGTCTCCTATGTAAAGTGTCATGTCATCTGCAAATAGTGATAATTTAACTTCTTCCTTATTCATTTTATTTCTTATTCTTGTATAATTGCTCTGGCTAATGTTTCCACAGAATTATATTGAAAATGAATGTTGATAATGGATATCCTTGTCTTGTTCCTAATTTTAGGGAAAAAATTTTAAAGTTCTGCCCACTTAGTGTGATGTTAGTGTGATGTTAATCATAGAAGGCTTTATCAGATTGATTAAGACCATATATTCCAACTTTATTTAGAGTTTTTATCATGAATGAGTGTGGGACTTTGTCAAATGCTTCTTCTTCTATTGAGATGATCATGTGGTTTCTGTATTTGATTCTGTTGATATAGTGTAGTATATTTATTTATTTGTGTATGTTGAACCATCCCTGTATTCCTGGGATGAATCCTACTTTGTCACGGTGCATAATATTCTTGATGATATGCTGCTTTCTCTGTCAGTATCTTATTAAGAAGTTTTGCATTTATGTTCATTAGGGAGATTAGTATGTAGTTTTGTTTGTTTATTTGTTTATTGTTATTTTGCTTGGCTTGGTTTGGTTTGGTTGGTTCCTTCTCTGGTATAGGCATCAGAATAATACTTGTTTACAACAATGATTTTGGCAGTATTACTTCCATTTTAATTTCATTAAAGAGTTTCAGCATTAGTGGTATTAGGTCTTCTCTAAATTTCTTGTAGAATTTATCAGTGAATACATCTGGGCCTGGTCTTTTATTTGTTGGTAGGTTTTTAATTATATTTTTTATTTCATTTGCTGATATGGGTTGTTTAGAATAGTTATGTCTTCTTGATTCAGTTTTGGTAATTCATGTGTGTCAAGGAATCTGCCCATTTCTTCTGTGTTTTCCATCTTACTAGAATACAGGTTTTTGAAGTAGGTATTGATGATCTGGATTTCCTCAGGAACTGTTGTGATTTCACTCTTTTCATTCCTAATTCATTGAATTTGAGTCTTTTTTTCTCTTGTTTTCATGAGATTTGTTACAGGTTTACCAATTTTATTTAATCTTTCAAAGAGCCACTTCTTCAGTTCGTTGATTTTTTGTATTAGTTCTTAGTCTCAATTGCATTAATTTCTGCTCTCATCTTTATAATTTCCTTTCTCATATGAAATTTGGGTTTGATTTGTTCTTCCTTCTCTAGGAGTTTAGGTTCAGCATTGAGTTATTTGAACTTGTTCTCTTTTCTTGATTTGAGATATACCACTATAAATTTCCCCTTTGTGACTGATTTCATTGCATCCCATAAGTTCTAGTATGTTGTATCAGCATTTCCATTTAATTATAGGTACTGTTTAATTTCCTACTTTAATTTTCCCACTGATATTCAGGAGGAGCTGAAATTTTGTTGCTGTAATTTCCATATGTTTGTGTAGTTTTTATGGGGTTTTTTGACATTGATTTCCAACTTCACTGCACTGTGGTCAGATAAAACACATGGAATAATTTCAATTCATTTGCATTTACTTAAGCCTATTCTAGGGGTTAATATGTGGTCTGTTTTGGAGAATGTCCCATGTACAGTTGAGAACAATGTGTTCCACCCCATGTCAGAACAACTTGTAGACATCTACTAAGTCTATTTGTTCACATGTTTGTTTTAATTTGGATACTCCTTTGTTAATATTTTTTGTCTGAGAGTGGGGTACTAAGGAAACCCTCTATAATCATATTAGTACTTATTTGACTTTTCATGTCCATTAATTTTTTTCATGTAGTTGAATGCCCCAGAGTTTCATTATATATATTTATAATTGTTGCATTTTCTTCCTGCAATCCTACCTTAACATCTGTGTAATATCCCTCTTTGTCTCTTTCAAACAGTTCTGGTTGAAAGTTCACATTACCTTAAAATAGAATAACTATCTCAAATTTATTTCTAGGATCTTGTCACACAGAGTATTTTTTTCCATACTTTGATTTTCCATCTATGAGTTTCTTTTTGAATTAAATATGTTTCTTGAAAGCAGCATATTGTTGGATTGTGCTTCTTAATCCATTCTGCCAGTCTGTTTCTTTTGATTGGTGAGTTGTGTCCATTTATATTGATGTTTATAACTGATATGCATTGGCTTATTTTTTCCATGTTATTTTCTGGTTGATTTCCTGTCTTTCTCCTCTGTTTAATTGCTTGTCCTGCTTGGTAGTTTCTTTCTACTGGTGTTTTCATGGTTGTGGTTTTCATCTTATCTTTCTAATACATGTCTCAGACCATTCTGAAGAGCTGGTGGTCATGAGTTACTCAGGTGTTCTTTGTCATAGAAGTATCTTATTGTACATCAATTTTGGAGGGTAGTTTTGTGAGATACATCAACCTGTGTTGGAGTTTCTTTTGTTTTAGGACTACAAGTACCTCACTTCAAAGTTTCCTTGATTTGAGGGTTTGTGTTGAGAAGTCCCCTGTGATTCTGATTGGCTTTCCTTTATAGCTGATTTGTTTCTTTTCTCTGTTTTTAATATTTTGTTCTTTGCTGATTTTCTGAAATCTTGATTATTCCATGTCTTGATGAGCTTTAATTCTGATCATGGTTGATTGGAGTTCTATAAGCTTCATTTATTTGTATGCCAATTTCTTTTTATTTTAAAGAGAATAAAACAAAAGAGAACAGAACAAAGCAAATCAGAACAGAATAATACAAGCAACACAGCACTTCACAACAGGACAACCAGATATTAACAGTAGCTACCATAATGTGTCTTTTCTTTGAAATAGTTGAGCATACCTGCACACACAGTAATATCAAACATAACAAAATAGTATAAAATCATTCAAGAGAATGAAAGCATTACAGGACACTCAAAACCAAATAACAGAAAAGGAACAATGGCTACTATAATACTTCCTTTTCCTTAAAAATTTATTTATACCATCACACATAATAAAATCTAATAAGACACAACAATATAGAACCAATCAAAACAGAACAACAAAAATATGGTAGGACTTCAAAGAAAGATGATAGTAAATCAGCAATGACTGCCATGTCTTGTTTTCTTCTAAGTAGCTGTTCATACCACCACACATAATAAAATCAAACCCAATTTTTTAAAATCTATGTTTGGGACATTTTCTGCCAATATTTCTTTGAATAGCTTTTTAAAATGATTTTGAGCTGTATCCAGTTTTCTCACTGACTCTAGTCAATCTTATATTATTCTTCTTTGCTTCATCTTGTAGCTGCTGGATTGATTTTTTTATGGTCTTGCTATTTTTAAGATAATGCTTCTTTTCATGATCTCTGTCCCAGCTGCTGACTCCTTGCTGTTGCTTCACACACTACCACAGTGCTGGT
Organism: Hydrochoerus hydrochaeris; assembly: GCA_004027455.1. Classification (NCBI taxonomy): domain Eukaryota; kingdom Metazoa; phylum Chordata; class Mammalia; order Rodentia; family Hydrochaeridae; genus Hydrochoerus; species Hydrochoerus hydrochaeris. The sequence continues at coordinate 75,385 of PVLA01005497.1, forward strand.
CTCTTTTGTACTCCACCCACCAAGGGTGTGTGTATATGCTCTTGTGCCTGGAGGCCCCCTGACTTGGGCTCTTTCTGGTCTCCTTGCTTTACCTTCCAAAGTCGTGTGTATTCATGCTCTCAGGGGCCACCTGCTCATGAAGACATTTGAAGCATACCACAAAAGGAGCCAAAAGATACCACTTTGGAAGTTTTATAAATCTTCAAACATATACCTCAGTGGGATATTTCAAAGTTTCCTTAGTTTCAGTAAAAGTTAGGAATTTTAAAATCATGACACATGAAGGTATAGAATACAATCTTTAACAGGGAATTCATCAATGACCTGGGTTTGAAATAAGCCTGTGAGACCATGAAGCATAGGTGAGCTACCTAAATATCTTGACAGCCAATAAGTCTATTCAAACATTACTTCACATTTAAGGGGAAATCCTTGGTATGAAAAAAAGACTATTAGTACATAGTGGTAATTATGGTAGTTTCTAGCACAACTAATATAGAAATAAGTTTAATTAAAATGCATGTAATAGTATTCCAAATTGATGTTTTGAATTGTTTCATTATTTAAAAGCCATCTCCATCTTCTTGTAGAGAAATTCTCTTTGTTGCCTTTATCTATCTGTTTTCTTCCCTCCATTCTTCTCTCCCTTCCTTTACATCTCTTTTTCTCTGTGTTTGATTTTGGCTGATTATTTTTACTGTACCATCATTTGGGACCTTAATGAATTGTAACTTATTCCCTGTATAGGTATTATCATTAATCAATTTATTAAAGCTGGTAGAAAACAATCCTTGTAAAAACTCAGAATATGAAAAATGTTAGGTTCATAGCTATGTGAAAACAGAGATCCCATGGTGACCACTTAACTTAGTATGGAACAATTAATTAATTAACAATGAATATGAAACAATTGATCCTAGATGTATCAGTAATCTGCATGTAGGCAAAAGCCCTTGGCAGGCAGAAGGAACACTGATGTAGATCTGTTGCTGAGTTCGTGGATTTGAACTGGCTCTTCAATTTACTGAAGTGGTTAAACTTATATTCTGTATGCATTTCTTCAAAATTTCATGATGTAGCTATAAGTCTTACTTACAATGAAATTAATATTAATTTATCTAAGTAGATTTGGATAGCTAAGCATTGGCAAGCTTTAAATGTGCTATTGGGTAAAATCTATAATTCTCTTTCACTCTTATTAGGATCTCTGAGGGATGGTAGTTGGTCTCATGACCTATATTTTAAGAAGGATTATTATTTGTTTGATTTCAATTTGGTTTGCTTTGGTTTTTCCTAAGATAGGCTTTTAACCATGAAGTTAATTTGGCCTATTTAACCAAAATTGGCTTCAGACTCAAAATCCTACTGGCTTAAATTTCCAAGTGCTGGGATTACAGGCATGAACCACTATGCCAGGGAAAGAGTGGATTACTATATTAAGTGGATAATCTTTTTTTGTCATTGATTTATGTTTTTTCCATTTGTTGTTTAGGCCAAATTTGAAAACACATTAAACTAAATGTTTTGGGAACATAGACAATTGACCCCAAATTATCATGAAATTAAGTGGTAATAATTTTTTCAAAATTTCAGTTAGTAGTTACTAATTAGATTAATTTTTATTCAAATATCTGCTGCCTATCACATTTCAAAAACTGCAATGAAGTATCTCCCACATGAATTCTCAGTATAGACTTATCTAAGTAGATTTGGATGATATTAACTTATCTAAGTATATTTACATGATTCATGTCTTTTTTTAGATTTATCTGCAGTTTGAATGAATGTTTCATATTTAGCCACACAAATTTTGCATGCAAAAGATGCAGTGTTTTGAATCAAGGTTATGTTCCTGGAAGGTCATCTTATATCATAAAAATAAATATAAACATTAACATATTTTAAACTTTCAATAAACATGTAACAATACACTGAGTATAGTAAATGTGTTTTTTAAGTTCATAGATGGGGTGCATTTTCCACATGGGGTGAATCTGTTGAAGATGTGCAAAGCAAGTATCCACAGAAGTTGGCTTGGAGGTACAATTCTGCTTCAGGAAGGTTGCCCTATAGCAAACAGCCTTTATTGTTTCAGCAGATTCTAATTGCATTCATTGTGGGGGTGGGTCATCAGTTGAAATATATATATATATATATATATATATATATATATATATGCATTCCTTGGAGAACTAACATTCTTTGCTAATAATCATGTGCTTTATCCCATTGCTAAGAAAGGGGGTTCTACACATTTCATCCCTTATTCAGAATGTAATGTGCTGCAAATCACTCCATTTCTAAAGCACTCAATGATAAATAGGAGATAGACTGAGAGTACAGACACCCATAGGATGTAGATCTTTTGCCTGAAAACAAATTCAGTGACAAATTTATTTCTCCAATACCCAGGGAAAGCATATTACAGGAAAAATAAAAATTCGTTAAGCTTCATTTTTCTTTTCAATTGATAAAATAAAATATTTTGAAATTTTTTAATTATTGTCTAAATAAAATAATACAAATATAGAGAATATAATAATTTTATGAACTAAAAATAAGGAAAAGTCCATAGAACTTTGATATAAATAACTTCTTTATATATTATTGCACTTAATTTTTATAATATCTCAGTGATCTATTTTAATACCTATTATACAAAATTCAGAAATATTTAATAAATCGCCTAGATATCTGATAGGTATGTGAGCCAGAATTTGAACTCTGTTGGTCTGGTAGCCTCGGGCTACTTCCATTATGACATGTTGTTATCATTAAAGTCACTGAATAGTAGGGAAAGATGAGGGAATTAAAATGTATGTTTTTTGGTACACAGCTAATCCAAGCCACGTCATTTCTTGGATGTGTGTTGAGAATGACTATTTAGTTTTCTCATTTGTGAGATCCCTTATGCCTAATGGAACAAAATCCATTATAAATTGGCAAAGTTATTAATATATAAACTCGCCTGACTTCATTGTTCTCACTAGCTAATAAGAATGTTTGATTAGAGCTTAACTTGGGCCAAATTTAGCAAGATGGGAACAACAAGTTACTGAGGAAAAGAAAAGCATTATTCTCCCATAGCTCATGGTTAAAGATAAAGTTTTCACTATCCTTTAAGCCATAGAAAACTAAACAAATGATTAACAAGTGAGCATATTGGCATGAATCACCTCTTAAGTGCAGCTCGTCCTCAAACTTTATACTCTTGTTGATTAGAGATGATGTAAGTGGAAGAAGTCATTCCCAGGGATACCCAGCACCTAATTCCTGGTTCTTAGAACTATGTTACCTTACATGGTAAAAGGACTTTGAGGATGTGATTAAGTTATAAATGTAGAAATGAATCATCCTGGAATATCTGGCTGGGCCCAATGTGAGCAGAAGAAGTAAACAGAGGAGTCAGAGGTGAGATATTGGAAGCAAAATCAAAGGGAGATGTAAAGAACCAGCAGGCTTCAAACATGGCGATGATGACCATAAGCCTAAGATTCCAAGTGATTCCTCGCAGCTAGGAAAGGAAAACGAATATTCCTATAAATAAACTGTCTTGAAGATGAAAAACCTTGATTTTTGACATAGTAAAACCTACTTTAGAATTGTCACTAGTGTAAGATGGCAACGTGTGCTAGTGTAAATCACTGTGTTTAGGGTAACTTGTTACCCCAGAGACAACAGAAAAAATGTTACATTGGAAAATTAGAGAGACAAAATTTGTGATCATACTTATCCTAGTTAGAATGTAATTCTCAATATGAGAAATGAGAAAGTAACTATAGTATAATATTAAATTATTTTACAAGACCTTTAGGTAGATACTTTCTGTAAATTTGTATTTCAGTGACTATTTGGGGATAAAAGCCCATTTGGTAAATGTGTTAAATTCAAATTTTTAGAAGAATGAGACTTTATATTAATGTTTCTGATCAGTGTCTCCAATTCCTGCTGAACACACTCAGAACTCATCATGCTTACAAAAATCATATGTTATCCCATTATTTGCAACCCTGTGTGTTCTGTTTTACTCAGAGGATCTTTTATTCCTGGGCCACCTCTTAATTTCACAGGTTTGCATTGTTCTTTGAGATCCAACATTTTTAAAGAGAATGTACTGAAGCACCATACCAGGGACATGGTAAGGATGTTTTCAAAGCATGTGAATTGAAACAAAGAGCAGCCAATTTTCTTTTGCTGACCACATGTGCCTTTGACTGGGGGTGGCACATTCTAAAAACAAGCCATGACAGTATTTTTCTAGAAATGGTGCTTAAGAAGTTTCCAGAAAGTGTCCCGCACCCCGTACAGTAGAACCCTTTCTGAGTGGGCAGTCAAGTTCCAGGCAGGTAGAAGGTGGTGTTCCAAGGGCTGTGATGAGCTTAGCAGGCAGATCTTCCAGAGGAATCTGCTCTGGTAAACAGTCACCAGACTGTACTGGACACATAGTTTTGCATTAACATAAATTATTTCCTTCTTCTGAAATAGCATTTTGATTTTCTTCAGAAACATTATGTCATACATGGACTTCAAAGCTGCCAAGCCTTGTTTGAATCTTCACTTAGGCTCTATTTCCTGTGTTGTCCAGCATGTATTACTTAATATCACTGTGCTTACAGCTAATGACCCATAAAAATGGATAAAAATAGTTCCAACACTAGGAGAATATTATGATAATTAACTGTGTAGCTAATCTGAGTGCCGAAGTAATCAGGATAGTACCTGAGCAATAAATACGATCAATTATTTCTTAAGTAAGTTGACTATGCTTTTCCTTTTTCATTTTATCTTCAAGGCACTCAAAATTTTGTTGGCTACAAGGTGAGTCTGGACTTAAACCAAATAAGCAGATATCCCTGTCACAAATACCACTGTGCACAAAGTTTTCAGGATAGAACATTTTTTTTAAGAAGAATCCCTGACAAATGTAACAATTACTAAGATCTTGGTATATATTGTCAAATTGGTTTCGAGGGTTTCTGATACTTGGAAAGCTTAACTGAGCAGCACTAACAATAATTTATTTTGACAGTAAAACCCTGGAGAAATTCTCCATTTTTTTTTCTTACCTGGAGCCTCAAACTTAGCCAGATTCTTCTATTTCATATTACAGTAAATAGTATTCCTCTCATTATGACAATGTTGACTATTTTATTACCTTGAGAACCATGTATGTATCTTTTTATTTACTTGTTTTGTAGTGCAGACCATTTTCTATTGGGTTGTGAATATTTACCATACCAATATGCATGAACTGCTTATATATTAGAAGGATTAGCCTTTGTGTCATTATGTAAAAAGAAAATCCTGCCATAGAGGAGATTAAATGTTCTACATAGATGAATGAAATAGTTATTTTATGGCTTCTGGATTTATGATTTCATAATTAAGCCTCTTTGCATTCTACACACATAATGAAATTTTCTGTTTTCTTAAAGCACTTTTTGGCTTTATCTGTACATTTAAATTGCTTATCCATCTTCTACAAATCTATCAATCTTAACTGTATATTAATTTATTGCAGATTTTGATCCTGTGCTATTCAAGATATTTATGAAAAAACTCGTCTTAGTTTCTGCAGGTGCTTTCATGGTTTTACATTTTCACTCCAATCATTAATTCATCCCTGGTGTTTTGGTTCAGTGGGATTATGCAGCAGGCCCATGGGATTAATGAATAGGCATCTGGAACCAGGGATATATAGTGATATCATTTAATAAAAATTATAATCTTATTAATGAATTTTCATGACACATTTTTCCCAAAAATAGGATGATTATACATATTAAGATTTGGATTAGTAATTGTTCCCAGTTTCTAGTTTTCTGTAGCATAAATTTTATGCCAAAAATGCAGTCTTTCGATTGTTTTAGGCTTCATAGTATATTTTGAAATCAAATTATAATTGCCTTTCTATATTTCCTTCCCTTTCAAAGTGTTTTTCCTTCTTGAATATTTCAATTTTCACATTTGGATAAGGTTATGGATTTCTTAAAACAAACAAGCAAAGCACATTATAATTTCATAGAGAAATGGCACTGAGGTACATACTGGTAATCCCAGCACTGGAGAGGCTGAGGCAGGAAGATCACATTGAGCTTGAAGCCAGCTTGGCTACATAGTAAATTCAACACTAGCTTAAAATATATAGTAAGACTTTAACTCCAACTACCACAAAAACTACAATAAGAATTTTTATATGAATTGGAATTTATGGTATCATTTATATAAAGAACTGCCATTTGATTAAAATTTATTCTTCTGATTTATGAACATGGAATATCTCTCCAGATATTTTATCTTTTTTAAATACTCTAGTCAATATTGCATTTTAAAATTTATTACTAATTATTTTAACGTGGATCTATTGTAAATTTTCTAAATTATTTCTTAATTTCAGTTGCTCATTATAAGTATATAGAAGAACCACTGTTCATCACAATGATATTTTAAATTTTTGGTATGTTAAAATAATTTGTTACCTCTACTAATTTATGTGTTCTGAATATAGTGTCATACCATTTTTAAATAAAGGAATTTTACTTCCTATTTAAAACTCTGTACTCCTAACCAGACACAGTGGCCCATATCTTGAAACTCCGCAAAGGAAATCCAAGGCAGGAAGATCACAAGTTCTAGCCCTACCTGAACAAGTTAGTCCTTCATTCATATATACAATAAAATCAAAATTTGTTGATAGTTAGGATTTTATACCAACCAAAAATAGTTTGTAAACATCATAAAGAGCAATGAAAAATATGCATATAAATGGTCTTTTGTGTGAATAAACATATTTAATCGTTTCTGGCTGTTTTCTCTTCTTTGTGTAGATCTGTCTCAGATTTCCTCTCCAATCAAAAGCATTCCTCTTGTGCTTCTTTTGAGGTCTGTCAGAAAAAAATATTTTCAGTCTTTCTTTATCAGTGTGTTCATTTTGCTTTCATTTGTATTTATTTTTCTCGGGGAGGGATTGTGAGACCCAAGCATGTTTATTAGGATCCTTAAAGTCATTCTTGTTCAACTTTCATTTTTCATTAGTGCATGCTTGGCATCCTGGCCTCTTTGCTTGTGAGAAGTTGGTACATGTACGTAGCACATTTTAACTATTTATTTCATCTTCCTCCCCTTCCCTCCATCTCTTGGTCCCCTTCCCAGTTGCAAGAGATCTATCTTCCTATTTCTTGTTTTATTTTGTTCTTTATTTATATTTTGGGTTTCTTACATAAAGTAAGACACATAATATTTAAACTTGCATTTCAGATTTATTTCACTTAACATTATGATCTCAAGAAGGCATCTATTTCCCTACAAATGACTCAAATATATCTTTCTTTATGGCTGAGAATACTCCACTGTATGTAAATATTCCATTTTCTGTATTCATTCATCTGTTGATGGGTATATAGAATTTGACTTCAGTTTTAAAGGATAGTTTTCCTGGAAGGAGAATCCATAGTTAACAAATTTTCTCTTGGTACTTGAAAGGTAAAATTCACTTCCTCTGTCCTTTGCTATATCTGATGAGAAATCAGTTATTACCTAGATTTGTGTGGGAATAAATTCATACTTTTTGCTATTATAAGTTCTATCTTGGCTTTTAATTTCTACTAGGTTCTTTCACATTTCCTCTGATATGCGATGCATTTCTAACTTAAGACACCATTGGACAATTATGCATCAATTCACAAACCCCAATCCAGGATATGTGTATCCTTTATCAAATGTCATCTGTGCATTTTTTAGAATTTTCCTGTAAACCTGTTATGAGCCCTACATTCTGGTAACATAGACCTACAGGTAGAATTTTGACACCGCTTTTTTTCTTTTTTCGTGATACCAAGATTACTGGCTTAATGGAACACAGTCAAAATCAAGGTAGGATCCCTCATCACTAGTGAAAAACTTGCTTTTTTCAAAGCTGGCCACACCTGGTAGAACTATATTGCTGGCCTAACTTGGAGGCAGGTTGGAGAATAGAACAGATTCATCAAAAATATCACGGAATCCCACACTTTTTAGAGGTTTTCTTGAATAACAGTTCTCTGCTGTGTGCATTTGTTTGAATTTTTTGATTGCTGAAAAGATCTTGACTGTCCTTTCTAGGTTTGGGAGGACAAGATTCACTGATGCTGCTCTGCCTCAATGGGAAATCACTCTTTGAAAGATGATTTTTTATTAGTAAATAACAACTTGTCTTAAAATGGAATAGTACATGAAGATCTTACTATTTTACTGAACAAAATTTTCCCATTGCCTGACAAGCTAATGCTAGAATCTCTTTCCTAAATTCATTGTTCACCTTCCTGGCTCCAACTTGCCTTGAAAAGTAGCTCTAATTTGGAGTTTAGCTTGATTAGGCGACTAAGTGACATACTCAACTTTTCTCCTTTCTCTCCAGAAGTAATCATTTACTCTTATGAACACAGCTCCCTCTCTCCTTTCCTCTCTGTCTCTCTCTGTCTCTGTCTCTGTTTCTGTCTCGCTATCTCCCTATTGTGCCCACAGTGAAACTTCTTAGGAAATGTTTTCTTACTTGTCACTTTCTTACAATGCATATTCCCCAAATTATGATAATTTCTCTTTCAGGGCAGAGATCCTGCATCACGTGGCTTCATTTTTCCAAATTAGTCTAACTCAGATCCTTGACCATGCAGAACACTGCTGAATATCTACAGGGAAGTGATAGATCACTATCACATCAGGTACAGTAAGAGAAAGGTTGAAAAAAAGATGTCTCAGGAAAAAAAATTTTAATGTGTGGGCTTTATTTCTGTGGTAAAATGGTAATTTCATTTCCACTGTGGGAGGGTGTGGGACTTAGCATTACAGTTGTTTAAAGCAGTCAAAGACAAGGATTATTGGAAACAAGATTTGGATGTGAGAAAGAAAATAGAAAATAGCGCAAATGTTCTGGGTAGATATGACCTTGATTAGTGCTCTCAGCAGAAGTTAAGGTAGTCAAACTAACAGGATTTGGTTAGACAGACATTTTGTCTCACTGCCACACAGAAGGTATAAAACTGGTTTTTTCAATAGTCTTCAAGAAAGCAAGCCCCCTTTTTCCCCACAGAAAGCTGACTCAGCCCCACTCCACCTGGCTGTAATCATCAGGAGAATGCATGAAGATTACAGAAGGTTTTCTTTTTCCAAACTAAGACACACAGAAAATTCCTTGAGGCAACATAGAAACCTGATTGCTTGTTCAACAGGAAGTCAAAGTAAGAACACTGCAAAGCATAGATTTATATGAATAATTCATGATTTTCTATGGGCTTTTTTTAGTTGCAAGGTTATCAATAAGATCATTGTGGCTGATAGGTTTTTGTTTTTGTTTTGTTTTGTTGTTGATAGGTAAAATTGCCAGAAATTTCTCTCAATTTTAAATGACTTTTTAAAAGTTTTTTTCAAACACTATTTGTGAAATAAAACTACTCCATTCTCATTTTTTAACCAGATTCAAATTATAAATCAATAGTTCAACTGTTAAAAGTTACTTTTTGTGGTATATTTGTATATTACTAAATTATTTTGTAATTTTAATTATCTTTCCTTTCCTGCTTAATATAATAATTGAATACACTGGAGAAAGTTATCTGGCTTATTACTAATCACACTAACATAGTTTACTTCATGCTACTGTGAAGAAGTCTACAACACACTATTGTATAATTTGTGTACTGACTTGAAGCATTTCTTTATGTTGTCCTAAATATATCAGAATTAACTCCTAATTATTTTCCTCTGTTGTAAGGTACAAGTTGTATCTATTTAACAACTGAAAGACTTAGTTTAATCTTACTTGTCCCCATTGGGAAAAATGTAGATTTTACTACACACTGCATTAGTCACTCAAGTTACAACTTGCATAATTTTTCTGCTTTCCTATAATGTTTCATAATATTCAATTTAAATATCTCATCATTTATGTGGCCAAATTTGCAGCTCGCTTTTAAAAAACACTCAATAAGCCACATATGCCCATAGAACCTAGCAATGTACACACGCCTGCAAGACACGTATGGGCATAGAACCTAGCAATGTACATGTCTGCAAGATTAAAACAAGAACTGCAACAGAATACCTTGTCCTTTGTTAATCGAGTCCCTTCCTGATATTGCTGCCACCCATGTTTTCCTCTCCATCAGCCTTATTTTGAGGTCTGTTCAGATTTAGATAATCTGTAATTTTGGTTAACGCTCTTTAGGCAAAACCAAGCTCCTGGACAATTTCAGAGTACAATTTTCTGGACATTGAAAAAAATAGATTTGCTAAAAATCTTGTTTATGACTTAAAAATAGAATTTTGAGAAGCACTCTAGTAGTATTCTTGAGAAATGACACTGTGTCTTAGAGTGGGCCCCAACAGGACAGAGTACTGGCAGAGGGCCAGGGATTTGTGTTAAATTCAAGAGCAGAGGTGATTTTTAATGCTTCAGCATCATCCATGAAATATTATATATATAATTTGTGCTCACAAAACAACCATACTCTCTAAGGAAACATTAAAATAAATAGCTTCTTTAACTCTTCTGTACCTTGTTCATATCTTATTTTGATGAACCCATAAAAAGGAAAGGTAAGATTGATGTTGGACAGATCACTAGGGCAATTATGTAGTTTATTATGTATTTATGACTCTGAAAGATCAAAGGATGTTTTATGCACATTGCTTGGCAAATGTATTTTGCCACACTTAGCTAGGTTCCAAGTGACTTCAGTGGAAGTGAAAAGATCTGGCGTTATGCCTGTAGTGCTATTTGGCAAGACACTGACTGATGGTGAGACTTGAGAACACAGCAACATACTGCGTCCCATGTATATATACACACACTCTATGTATGTATGCATACATTCACTGGTATATGGGAAACGTGTTAGTGTATACACACTCCATGTAAATATGCTAATCTATTACAAAATCAGACTAATTAGAAGTCAGTGGTATTTGGATGTATCAGTAAAATTCTATAATTGCAAGGACTATATTATTCTTCCATATGACCGTTTCAAGCAAATTGTATACAAGTATAATTGTAACTGCTAATGTGCTACAATGTTTAAAATATATTTTACTAATACAGTCTGTGAAGTTTTAGTTTGTCAGCCTAAAACTTTGAAGGATGAAAGAAAGCTAAAATCAGATGTGTTTCCTGCCCAATAACCTGCAGCCTCTCAAGACCCGGGAACCTCCCCTTACCTTTAAACCTGCCCCAGCAAATTGTTACGTCTGTCATGTGTGTTAGGGAGGGTGATTCAGAATGCATATTCCTTGGTTACCAGGAATTCAATTTTTAGTCTTGTCAAAATAGTCCAGGGGCTGGGGATATAGCTCAGCGGCATAAACACCTGCCTTGCAAACGCAAGGTCATGAGTTCAATCCCCGGTACTGATTAAAAAAAAAATAGTCCAGCATCCCAAAATATCATCAGGTTTACACCAGAAAATCTGAAAAAACTTGAGTTGGGATTAATTTGCCAGCTATATTAAAATCACTTTTTTTCCTATCTCTTTAATATCAACAGATTGTTGACAATACATCCCATTACAATGTGCTACAGGTGATTAAATCAGCATGCCAAAGAGATATGTGCATGCCCATGTTGAGTACAGCACCATCTGCAATAGCTAAGATATCAAACCAACACAGGTTCCCATCAAAAGATTCATGGGCAAAGATAATTTGGTACATTAAAACAATGAATTATTCAATCACAAAGATGAATTAAATCTTGTCTTTTGCAGCAGGAGATGGAACTAAAGGACATTACCTTAAGTGAAATAAGACACATGCCAAAAGACAAATGCTGTTTTTTCTCTCTTATGTGAGAAAATTTAAAATAATAAAAAAGAAAGTCCACATAAGTGGAGAAAAGTGCATACTGGAAGTTTAGAAGGGGAGAGAAATGGTTAACAGCAGGCTGGATTTGAATAGTGCATGATGCACTCATGTGTTGAATGTGAGAAAATTTAAAATAATAAAAAAGAAAGTCCACATAAGTGGAGAAAAGTGCATACTGGAAGTTTAGAAGGGGAGAGAAATGGTTAACAGCAGGCTGGATTTGAATAGTGCATGATGCACTCATGTGTTGAATATCACATTGAATCTTCATTAATAAATACAGTCATACATGTTCGTAAAAATTCCCAGTATGTCAGTGTATCTCAATGTATAATGCAAGTAACACATGAATCCTCTGAGTCATTGATAGAGGTCAGCCCAAAAAGAATTCCTCAGGGAAATATATTGAGGTACCTTTGGGGTAAAGAAGCTTAAATAAATTTCTATAGTTCAGAATTGTGGTATTGGCCACCTCCAAGAGGCTGCTGCAGCACTTCTCAGGATGGTCACAGTGAGTAGATTCTTTATATAGGACATCAATGCATGGCTTCAAAATTGTACGCTCACTGTTTGGAACTACCCTTGTAATCCCCTGATTACCCGATGTGTCTGCCACTTTAACGACTTTCCATAATCTATTTACTACTCACATGCCCTCCCTGGTTTTATTACTATCTAAAATCATCTTACCAAACTCTTAAAACTTTCTAAAGATTAACAACAAGAGACTCAGCAAAATTAACCAACTCGTCTGGTAGTACAGGACCGAGGCAAGGTTTCAATCAGATTTGTATGCTCCTTGGCAAGGGATATTTTAAAAATTATATTTAGATAAATAGATTTTCTTCTAATATTTTTATCCAAATATGAGGTTTTACTAGAGCAGCTGTGATGAGAAAGAACCATTCCATCTACTGTCATGTTCTGTACTAAGTTTCATTAGCCAAATGCTTCCAGATCCAGATATATTGTTTTTATACTTGCAGTTCCAAATGTTGGCTTCTACTTGCAAAACATTACAACTAAAATAATAAAAAGATCAACATTAAATGTTGACTAAGGATCAGAAAATGAGTGGATGCTATGCAGAAAGGAACCAGAAAGCTTTGTCGTTAGAACCTGCAGATGCAGTAAATATTGCAGTGTCTATTCCTTAGTCAATTTTACTGAAACAAGATGACTAGCTTTTATTTATTTATTTATTTATTTATGTTTTGGTACCAGGGATTGAACTCACAATCTAGAGCTTGCCAGGCAGGCGCTCATGCTGCTGAGCTAAATCCCTGGCCCTAGCTTTTATTGTTAAGGAAATGATTTGCAGAAAACATTCAGCAGAAGATAAAGGCAAAGCTCCTGAACACTGGTATTTCTTGCTGTGCTCTGGGACCCACACATGTGAAAGGTTTGTGTGAAATTTCATGGCTTACCCACAGCACTCACTAAAAGCAGATCTTCAGGTAGCCTCAGCAGCAAAAATCTGCTCTTTTAAGTCATTTTGTGTCTACATGATAATTTCAAATCCTGAATCGAAAGAAAATTCTGCTCTTCACATGGGCCAAAAGATTTGCATGCTTGTGTTTAAGTTTCTTAAACTTTTGTAAGATCAAAAAAAAAAAAAAAAAGACTTCCTGACTAGGATATATATTCATCTAGACTGACACACAGAGAAGGAGAATGTGAGAATGTGTGATACATACGAAATCTGCTGACGTCATGGAAAGACATGGTAACACCTGGATCCAGAGTGACTCAGACTTATCACTGTGAACCTTCTGTAATCATTATGTCATTCAATGCGTTCTTTGTCTTGTGAAATATACTTGGAATATACTTTAGGTCCTGATGATCTATAGTATCAAAGGAGAAATCATAGAAAACTCTCTATCTGTTATTATTCACTGATTTGAGTTTGTGTTGCTAAGAAAAATTGATATATGATACAAGTTTTGTAACCAAGGCTGTAATGAAACAAATGTGCAGGACAGCAGTGTGCTCCAGAATGACCGAAAATTGTATCTGTGTGTTTACAGGATGAAGAGTCTAATAAACTTGAGGTAGAAAACTGTTGAATTCTCACTTTATATCAGTTGAAATATTTCTTAAATGGTGTTCATCCTAGCAAAACCTTTTCTCTTTTTTTAGATTTACTTGCTCATATTTTTGTAACCTTCTGGTTACATTTACCCAGTGGAAGTCTCTCTAAAATTCAAATTTTATTTCTATGTTTTTCATATTTTTCATGTATTAGCAAACTCTTACATAATATTGTTTTTCTTAATAACTTAAGAACAACTCATAGCCTTTCCTAAAATGTAAACTCAGACTAAGTCTTAAAACTTTAGTAAGGACAGCATTTGGGTGGGTACTAACATTTTATTAGGATAACATGTTTATGGCAAGGCATAAAAAATTAGAGTCTGTATCAAAAGTGCTTGGGTTTGAATGTGGACCATTAAATAGCTGTGCAACCTTGAGTGAGTTATTGAATTTCAATAAGACTCAGTTTCCTCATCTCTCCTCATAAAAATGATAATCTTTTCCTTTCAGAGGATTGTTATGAGAATTAAATGAATGATATACGTAAAATACAGAGAAGTTCAAATAGTTAATGAAGCATGAACATTGTGTCGATATCAAAACTGCTGAATTTTCTAACCCTTGTCATTCTAGAACTTCTTCTCTCTCATGCACTCATCAAACATTTATTAAGAATCTTTCCTATGCTACATCTCATGGTAGATGAAGTGTGATTTCCCTCCACACAGAGCAGCAACAGCCTTACGCTCAGGGAAGCTGTTAATGTCACACTGTTCTGGGACATGAGCTTCTTAACCCTTACACTGTCTTTCTCTAAATAAAAACAAAAGAGGGTGACCTACTGAGAATGTCACCAGAGTGATTTACATGATCTAAACACTTAAAATTTTACAACCCTCTAGCTCATGGAGAGATATAGTTTTATTTCTTGGAAAGATGTAGTGAAATACTAGTTTGAACTAGAAATTAAACACCTCTCAGCTCTTGACTATACTGGAAACTCTAATTCTTACTCATTTTGTTAATACCCTGGCCATTTCTTTGTGCATTCTCTGCCTTCGCATTGTGTTCCTCTGGGTTCTCACCTCTCCGAGGAATCTGTGGACCTGGTCTTGCTTAGGTGGCTGAAGTCCCCTAATGAGAGTGGCACTGTCATCCCAGTACCTCTGAGAGGGCTCTGGCCACATTGGTCACCACAGTGCGCACTTTTGGAAAGGATCTTCTCATCCTTGGCAAGCTCTCAGGTCAAGTTCAAAACCTTATTACAAATAGAGTGGGAAAGACTCACCGGTTTCTTTAGTTGCTGTCTCTAAGCTGTGAAGGCTTTTATAATGAAGCCTGAAAAATTCCTCCTTAACTAAAATTAATCGGCAGGGAATCTGTTGGTGTTCTGGAGAAAATTTTTGAACACTGTAAAAGATTTTCTCTGGGCTGACAATGGAATAATTAAAACATTTGCTTTCTTTTCTTTTTTCCCACCTTTCATTTCTCACTATTTAGCTCTATTCTAGCTATATGGGATTTTTCATAGATAATTACACAAAACAGGAATCAAGATTATTCATTAAAAACAAAAACAAAAACAACTCTTTCTGCCCAGGGCTCATGAGCCTGTTGAGCTCAGTTTTCTTTTTCGCTGTAAATTATCACACCCCGTTACAAGCAGAAAATCTTTTGGGCTGGTCTCTGCAGCAGACAGCCGTGGCATAAGTCACTTAATTATTAGATGGAGCCAATTAATATGCTGAACAAGGGCCCACCCAGGGCATGTAGAGTGCTTCCCTAAGAGGGATGCATGATGTCAACCAGAGCTTCCTCACGGAAAGTTTGAATTAAAAGATGTGAAAGGAACTAGATACACACTGCATAAACAGAGGCAGCCAGAGGAGCATTAGGGTGAGAGGCCACACATGGGAAGCGGAAAGAGCTGAGTGTACAACCGCGGGGGCGGGAGGCATCAGAAATGGGAATAAACTCAAAGGACCTGGCATTAACAGCTGTTCGTACCTTTCCAGCCACACTGTAAAAAAGTCTGATCAACTCGCTTTCATGGCCTTCCATTCACTTAAGACCTCTACAAAACAATGGAGAAGCTGGGATCATGCTCGCGGCTTTTCACTTTTACATTCTCAGTGCAGCTTCTATTTGGATATTGTCTGATTACTTACCTGAGGCATTAGGAGGCAAGACGGGAGTTGAGGCACCATCTTTAAATAGAAAGGATAATTTCCTTTGTTGATTTCCTATTGGGAACTCGATGCATATCCTGCTGCCATCAAATGTACCTCTCATATACATCACAAAGTAGCTGTAATTATTCTCCTATTAGAAATAGGGAAACTAAAGTGATAAAGTAACATAATGTATGGAAAGTAATTGAAGGGTCCAATATTTGAACAAAATTTTCAAGCTTGATATCCAATAGTTGTTTATGAATGGAGAAAAAAGTGGAGAAAGGTGTGTGTGGGGGGGGAGAAATCCTGGCTGAATCTGTGCTACGTGATACTAAGTTGCATGAGTTAACTCATCCAGTCTTGAAGACACTACTATGAAGCAAAATATTGGGGCAATTTGAAGCTTATAAATCTCATTAAAAATCACACAGAAATGTATGAAGCCAAGACTTATACTAAGTCAAATTAACTCTAGTACATTAACTTCTACTCAACTGTGGTTTAATCTTAAAGATCCGTTTAAGTCAGAAAAATATATAATGTTAATATATTATATCAATATTAATATATTAACAGGTTTTTTATAATTGCAAAGAAGGTAGGAATTTGGTGGTCATCATAAGACAGAAAGTCTCAGCCCCTCCTGTAAAGCGCTGGCGGTGGAGGGGAGTGGACGCACAGAGCCAGGAAGGAGCCATGGATCGCACGCACCGGAGGACACCACTGCGGACCGCACGAGGACGTTCCTAGAATGCCAAAAGGTCTGACACAGAATTGCAAAGCAACAGATCTGTTCAGTGCTCACTACTTGCTAGTTTACAACTACACTGTTTTTTGTTTGTTTGTTTCAGCTTATTGGGTCTTTCTTTCTTCTTTTGGTAAAATGGGCATGTTTGATACTAAATGTATAATTGAATGTTTTTATACATGCAGGTCTGTTTCCATTTACTAAGAAAAATGATAATGACCAAATGCATCCATGTTGAATGTGGCTTATGGGCCAGGCTCTTTAAACCTGTTATTTTAATTTGTTCACATCACAATTCCCTAATCTATTGGAACCAAAGATATTTTTTTAAAAGAGAAAACAGTTTTCTAGAGTTTGGCAACTTCTATAAGTGCAGTCAACTCTCTACTGTTCCTCAATTATTTTCAGTGCCCAGTGAAAGAGGTTTCTGCCTTCTAGTGGGTGAGACATAAGCCATGTATAGTAATAAGTACGTTTGGAAGTTTTGCATTTGGAAATTTCCAATAATAAGAAAAATATAATTGACATAATTAATAGACTTGACTATAATTAAATAAATAAGTAAACAAAATCAAAGGTATATGTGTATAAATCTAAATAAATTCAGCTTCTTGCACAGTGCTTGGTACATAGTAAGGACATCATAATTACTTGCTGGATAAAGGCATGAAAATTTCAGAGAACTTTTGTTTCAATATTTCTTTTATTTTCTCCAACCTGCTGTTTCAGCGCAATCCTGCATGTTTTGAGGCAGTTATTAGTGTTGGGCCTCTTAACAGAACAATTCTGAAAATAAAGAACTAAGTCACTCTAGTATGCACTGGTACAGCATTTTGTCACTTTGCTGCCAGATTATTAATAAGCTTACTGATTAGTTAATTAGTAATTAATTTAATTATGAATGTCATTTGTACATTTGGATTCTTTGTCATTAAGCACTAGCCTGTCGATCCCTTTTCATCTTAAAATAAAATGAAATGGTTAAGAAGTGAGAGGATAAGTGGCAAATTGAGCTGTGAGATACAGAAAGCAAGCAAACCAGAATAACTTGTAATGAGAGATTGCTCAGTAAGCAAGAAAAGAATTATAGGGCACTGCATAAATGATCGGTTGTTTCTCTATAAAGAACTCCTAAACTTTGAGATATAGGTCATGCATCAGTGAGCCTCCATGCAGAATTTATAAGAAAACATGGGGGTTTGGAAACCTGATCATAAATGCAGTAAATGCAGCTGCCGGTTGAAGCCCACACATTCCCTGTATTTCTCATGTTATTTTAGTGGCAATAGGGGAGGGAGGGGTGATGAGTTTTATTTTAGCATCTTTGGTCTCAATTTTGCTTACCCTGAAATTAGATTGAAAATGCTGCACTTTGACTAAAAATTAGCATGCATTCTCCAGAATTCTGAACAAAAAAGGTATAAATTATGTCTGATTGAACAAACATAACTCTACTGTTGAACAGCCAGTCAATGGAGAGGGCAGGGAAAGCCAATGGAGCAAGGTAATGTGTAATCTCACCAGTCAATGGGCTGTGGGCAGGCCTGGGCGGCCCATCGCTGGAGGTGTCAGGGAGATAAATAGCAGAGTGTCCTCCTCAAAAATATGATTAATACCCTCCTCGGTCCACTGCTAAAGATGTAGTGGGTGCAGCTGCTCTGGACAACAGCTGCATAGAGGAAAAATCCAGGACAATGGTAACAGAGCAGAGAGGGCAAAGAGGAGGACAAATAGCCACCAGAGTGGGAGTACTGAAGCCTGACAGGTGGGGAGGGCACAGTGGTGGCCAGAGGTCTTCATATGCTGGGGCTTAAGTAATGCTTAGGGCCACCTCCTGCTGGTGCACCTGAGCCCTGGAGGCCACCGTCTGGATTGGAAGGAGCCTGATGAAGCTCAGTCTTTGAGGCATGTGGAGGCCTCCACAAGCTTGGTGAGTGACCTTGAGAAACTGCGGTGTTTACGGTGTGACTGCTGAGTGACACAAGTCTACTCCCAAACTTCATTTCATTCTCACAGATCCGAGCAAGGTAATCTTGCTCCAAGTTGTGCATTTAATAGTGGGGTGTAAGGGTCCAGGAGTCTCAGATTTCCATTCTCCCCAATAAACCTGCTGACCTAGCAGAGATAGAGAGAACAACAAGCAAAGAAGAAAACAGCAAAACCCTTTCATACTCATTGTAACTGTCCTCTGTTTGCTTTTCTCACCCCTTCTTCTGCCTTTTCTTTTACAGGCATCTTGCCAAAATATTCTCTTTTTTCCCCCCAACTTCTTCTTACCTCAATTATTAAAATGTCAACAGAGAACTTTCAAAAATCACAGCAGCATATTGTTATTCTGTGAACACACATACAAGCGCATAATTGCTGCTTATAATGAAAAACAAATGGACATGTTATCCAATCTCACTGGTAGGAGAGAGGGAAGCGCTCTGTCCTGGGTTTAGCATCACATTTCCTCTCCATATGATTCATCCAGAATGACCAACATGCTGCAGCATTCATCAGGCCAATGGAAATGTTTTCCTACATAGTGAGGATATTGGTAACCAAAATAATTAGAGAAGAGAGACTGACCTAAATGTACGATTGGTGGTTTGTTGTCTATTACTTTTAAAAGTAGTGAAATGAGAGAAGAGTTTTATAAAATCCACCCAACACTGACATTTCGGAGCTGAAAAAAAAAGTGAAGGAAAATCTTTAAAGGCCAAGGCAACTCTGAATAAGACTTGCCCCAAATTATAAACAAGGATGCATCGTATCCCAAAGAAGTGGGCCCAACACAAGAAGGTGGAAAAATATAGGAAAACTGAAAGATAAAGGTTATAGTGTCGTTGCATAGATAGTGATCAAGGTGCCCTATGTCTGAGAAAATTAATAGAGGGACAGAAAAATCTCATGTCGTCATCCAAACATTTTCAATGATCTGATCTCAGTACTCGCTAACATTCTATTAATGGAATGAATAGTTTATGCCTCTTCTGGTCCATCACCATTGGCCCTTGTCATATAATGCTCTCACCATTAGCTATGATAGTGCTTCTCAAATGGTGATGTTCCACGAATTGCCTTGAATCTTGTTAATATTCTTATTATTATTTAGTAGACCTGACATGGGACCTGAAATTCTATGTTCCCAGACACCTAACAGCATCCATACATTACATGCTAAGTATCAAGGTTCAATCTGCTGATCAAATAGATAGTAAGGATTGAACCAGAATCTGAACTCGTGAATTCTTAATGTAAAAGTGCAGGCTTTCCTGGTACCCCAGTGCGTCTCCAGTGAGCATATGCCATTCAACCCCAAAACAATTGTGACATCAGTTGTAAAAGAAGGAAACATAGATTTGGAAATTAAGTTTCTGAAATGACAACCTACATCTCATATCTAGGATCTGTGATATCTCTTTTGGGCTAATGCTTCCAGAGAAAGATGGAATCTTTGAAGTATACACAGATAGAATTTGTCAAACAAAATACTTGACTGTGTGTAGAACCAGCCAGATAGGACCAGTTCTCCAGAGACTAAGGAAGCTCTTTTCGGCCACAGTCACAAATACTTAAAGTACAAAGAGGCACATTCTAGAGAGTAAAAATTTTTCCCAAGAAATATGACTAATTTACAGTAGAGCTCCCCATCCTGCCTTCCTTGTAATTAAAGTTGTTTTAATAAGGCACTCACCCAGTATCATCTGAAGCCTTCACATGAAACTGTTGCATTGATGTAAGTATGAAGCTTCCTTTCCACACAAGTGTTATGATACACTCACCAAAAAGGCAGCCAGTGCCCCAAATATCACATCAGCCTTCTTATCTTTGCCTCGGTCAGACATATCCCAATCTGGTAAAACAATCAGAAAATATATTTATAAATTTTGAATGAATTATCCTACAACCCTAAATTATCTTCATATTTTAGATTATACATCACACCATTCATGTATGATTTTTATTTCTATAGTTGGGGTATTCATGTCTTCATGCCTACCTAAACATATTTCCTGATTCTCTAGCCTATGACACAATCGTTAAATTGTATTTATGGCTATTTTTTATTAAGTAGATAGGTAGATATATATTAATAAGGAGTAAATATATAGGATGTACATTTATGCATACTAATGTACCTGTAATGATTTTGGATTGAACTGTAGTATGAAAAAATGGATGAAATATAAATAGATATTTTCACTGCCAAATTACTTTGGCAAGTGTTGACCCTATTTGGTTTCTTAAAAATTCACAAGGATCTAAAATCTTCTATAATGAAAACATATATATATATATATATATATATATATATATATATAGTTTTTTTACCTTGACTTTTTAACACTATTAGAATGTTTTTGTTCATTTGTTTTAATGAATATTTTAAAGAGGCCCACAGAATGGTGTTCTATGACTCCTTGATACTACTAGTTTTTCTTAGTTCATTGAAAAGAAAGGTTTGTGTTAATATCAGTTGGAGAAATTTTTATATTCATATCTTGTGCTCTAAGTAACTACTTTGAAGGTAACAATACAAATGTGTTAACTATTGTTATTCTCCTATTATTTTGTTATGAAATTTTGTTTTAGTTTTTCCATAAAATTAAAAAAGTCTGATGTCACTGATATTATTTGCAAATTTTAGATAATATAGCTCAGTGTATTACACAAATTTTAAATGGGTTTGTTTAGATTACTGCAGCAATAAAACAATCTATTCATAGAAGAATGAGATAAATTGTGTTTTCCCCCTTTTTTTGCACTGTCCCTGAAACCAATGTAATCTACTCAGTCAGCTCATTTCACAAAAAACACAAAATATGGGGCTGGGGATTTAGCTCAGTGGCTTAAGCACCTGCCTGGCAAGTGCGAGGTCATGAGTTCAATCCCCAGTACAAAAAAAAAAAATAAGAAACACCTTCAGTTAAAGGGTAAGGCAATTCAGATTCTGAGCATTAACATTTTGTGATACATGCATATATACAAGCACATCACACAAATATGCACAATACATATTAAGCATAATACAAAGAATGACTTATTTTTAGAAATGTAAGAAGCATGTATTTATTATAAGACTATATATGAAAAAAATTAAGTAAGGTCATTAAACATTTTCATTGACTCCATCTCATTAAAGTCTCGGATACTAGCTGTCACTTAGCCTTCATTTTATGCTTTATTATTGGTGAGCGCATGCTAACATGAGGGTGGCAAAGTGTGCTGAGATCTGAGGGAACACACTGCACACCACAGGGCTGGCGAGTGGAGCCAGGGAACCTCAGACACCTCCATATCTTTAAGCAACAACAGCTTGACTCTATCTATTCTCATTAAAAACCTTCTACCTACAATCCCAGTACTGTGGGAGGCTGAGGCAGGAGGATAAAGTTTGAGTCCAGCCTGGGAAAGTAAGACCTTTTCAAAAATAAACATATAAAAATAAGCTAAGGATTCAGTGAGATGCAAATCCTCAATCCTCAGTTTTGCCAGAAAAAACATTTTTTTCCTAAGGTGGTTTCTTTATATGCTTGACTATGCTCTTATATTTTAAAAGAACAAACTGCAAAGTTAAATGTTAAACCCAGCTCCAATATTGGGAATTGGACAAGAAGCCTTTGGATAATTATAAAACTGATGTTTTCCTAGGATTTTTACATAATCAAAATAAAAAAAAATGTAGAAGTTAATGAAATAGAAATAGAAATGTTTTGAGTTCAATTAATTAAAAAAAGCAATATTCTATTTGACCTGCACAAATAATTAACTTCACTCACTGTTGAAATAAACCACATGTATTGAAATGGTTTTCAGTGTGGTTTTCATATTTTTAGGACTCTGGGGGGGGGGAGACTCAGTATTTAAATGCACCCACAGAGCTCTAAGGAGGTATTTCACTTTGCAGCCAGTCTAAGGAGTGTAGAGAAAATCTGACATCGCCCCTGCACTTTGTCCTCCGGAATACATCATTTTTTTTAAGTGAAATACTAAATGAATTCATGGACTCAGGACCCATGCTAAAACTAGATGCTTTCAAACGCCTTGGTTAATAAGAAATCTTTTAAATGTCACATCTATGGTGCAAATTAACTGATATTGCATAGCAAAAGTTCCTCACAAGAAGTCTGGTCAATGGTTTATGACAAAAAATTAATGCTTTCTGTCAAGAAGAAGGGTTAAGTTTAGTATTAATCATAAAATGACCTTTAATTGCCAAACAAAAGCACTTTGTTATTTCACTACAATCTGAATTTCACCCTGAGCATTGAAAAAAAGCCATAATTTGCTTAGTATAAATATATGAAAGTATTAAGCCTGCTCTGCTACTCAATTAGTAAACATGTCAAGGGGTGGGTGAGTTATTCATGGTTCACAGGGCCAGCCCCTTTCCCAGGCAACTTTTTTCACGCTAATGAAATGATGGATAATCTGGAAGTAGGTGCTTTAAGAAGATATTAATCATTCTCAGTGGTAATGTTAATCATGCGTTCCATCATCTCCAGATGCTGTCCCTCACCTTCCTCTGAGACAAAGGGCACCGAAGCTGGGAGGGTCCTTTTGATCACCTTTCTCCAGAGACCCTCACATGCGGCTGACATTAAGGAAGAGTTTTAGGCTGCAGAGTATCCTTAACATAAAAATGGTGAGTCCAGTATAAAACTCTTTAAACTGATTACTGAAAGCCTAAACTGGGATCTCACTCAAGCCCTAGTTATTTACATTTTTCTTGTTGCTCCTATGACAACAGAAATGACTTAAACTATAGAAGCAGAACACAGAAACCTGCCAGCTAAAAGCTATAAATGTTTGTCCTGCCAAACAGCTGCTTTTACAGTCTACGTTTCTGATCTTACAAAATGTTAATATACATTGTGTCAGATTTATCTCTTAAAATATCCCTGATGGTCCTCTTGAGTTAATGAAACACACTCTCCAAAGAGAATTCTGGCCAAGTAAACATTTTTATGGCCAATATTTCCTAAAGGGGGAAAGATTGAATATAATCTGAGGGTGTATCTGATGAGGCTGTATTAGCTGCCCTCACAGACTAATTTTGAATGCTTCATAGACCTAGTTCCTGAAGAAGAACTTGGAGTGATTCTTAATGCTAAGAGTCTATTCCATATAAATTACTGCAGAAAGATAAACCTAAAAAGAAGTAGTATTCCTCTATCTTTGTGCAAGAGTTATGGAGAAACTTGAGGTTAAATATTATCTTCATATGAAAGAGAAAACATTTTCTTAAATCCACATGAATGTGGATCAGGGTCTACAAATTACTTCAGGATTGTGAATGAAGTTATGTGATCTCCTTTGATGGGGATGATTCTGTTAGAGGTGAATACTACCCATATGGTGATTCACAGGTATTTCTATTCTCGTGCGTGGGCACAGAGAGCCAGAGGCTAGTTTCTGGTCTACTTTAGAAAACTGGGTATTCTGTTCTTCATTCAGATAGAACCATGGAGTCGGCTTCCTGATACTCATCTTTCAGAGTGGTTGGTGAGCTCCACAATCTACCAAATTAACAAAATTTGTCAATGTAAGTACATTCATCCTTTACCTAATGAACTGTGTCGTGCGTTTCTAACTCCAAGTAATTTTACCACCATTTTATTTCAACTCTTCTTGTTCCCTGTCCTCCTACATAGGCTAATTCTAAAGTTTGTCATTTTCTAAAGCAGCTTCATCTTGGACTTTTACATCCCCATAGCCAGAGATATGTTTAAAAAGATGGACATCTTATTTTTTCTAATCTCTTCTTTCTCTTAATTTTTCCCTGTTCGCTGCTTGTTTTGCCTCAATACAAAAACCGATGGAGATCTTATTTCTTCTAACCTCTTTTTCTCTTAAATTTTCCCTAGTCTCAGCTTGCTTAGCTTATCTGGTCCCTTAGAGCTGGTAAGAGCTCTCTTTTTCTGTCTGCCCCTTTGGTACAATGCAACCATTGAACTATCAGATATGGAATAGTGCTACAGAATACCTGCTGTGCAGTGGATTACTCAAGCAAATCTCTGAATCATGAAGACTCATCGATTTGAATTATTAATTTCCCTACAACTTGGTCAGTGACTTGGTCATGCATTGCCTTTATCTCTGTTCCTCTTCTCTTGAGCTCATGTTCTTGCCGCCCTATTCATTAGAAGGAGAGGACCCCTTAGAAGTATTCTCAGTACACTACTGTCAGCATCCACCATATGATATGCTATGTTTTTGCCACTTTGTGACCTCAAAGAAGGACATACTTTCTTCCTTAGTACAAGCTTTACATGTTTGAGATATCTTGATTTTAATGTTATTTTACCTGTGTAATTATATTCTTATATGCATGCATTGCTATCCCAAATTCTTTGATTTATTTCAGACTGCAATTTAAATATTCTCCCTAAAACAAAAATTCTTGTTTATTTTTTGTCCCCTTAGTGTCTTTCTCTTCCAATTACTGTACAATGGTGCCTCAGCTTACAAACTCAAATTATTTTATGATTTTAGGGAAAGTGACTGCCTTTGTGCTCAGGTGGGAGGATGGGTATGGCTATGTTTGTCAGTGAATGCTGATTTTGCAAATGGAAGAAAAACTTCGCCTCACACTTTTATTTGAAAATGGAAATATTTGTAAACCAAGGTATTGCTGCATTATCTAAAATTCCTGAAAAAGCAATTTATGCTAAACTACTTCATAATCTTTTCCCCCAGACTCAGCAGCCATTTTTGCTCATGCAAGTATTGAAATTTCCACTTCTAGGGCCTTGAGCCCCTTTCCTAATAAATACTGAATGTTCAGTACATGACTGCCATTGTGTTACTGTGATTTATACCATAGACACTGTAAGGAGCATAGGAGTTAGAAAAAAAATTCGGTTTTCTTGGACATTATATAATAGGACATAAATATAAAAGCCATTGATTTTTGCACATTTTTCTAAACCATTTGGATTGTTTTGTGTACAGTTTGACAATTTTTTTCCTATCTTCTTTTTGTGTATTAGCCTGAAATATTAGTATTTTCTAGGATTCTTTTTTGTTCCACCATTTTTCTCACCTTTTAATACATTTAATTTTATCCAATCTCCTGGATTCAATTACCATCTATTCATATCTACTGGTTTTTGCCAAATCTCTCAGGAAACCCTGGACTCTTCACTTAGTCATCACATCTTTATGTCTCTCTGCTTCTAGGTTTTATCCCCGTAAACTCGACACTCAAATGTACCATGCCCGAATTTATGGTGCCACCTTCTCAGAATCAGCTGTTTTCTGACTTATTTATATCAACACTGAAGTCTGTCATTGTGAAAGCAGAAATGCTGGGGATTATTCTTGACTATTCCTTCTCCATCTCTAGTTTTTGTACCTAATATAATAATGGATATAATAATAGGTCTTTGTGCACTGATTTTCTCAATATTTCTCATTCAAATTATAATTCTTGCTTTTTCTACTGGACACATTCATGAATGTTATAAATGCTCCTTGTCTCATACCTCACGTGAACCATTCACAGGAAAGAAACACAATTGGTCAAGTTTGTATCTTTGCTTAAAATCATTGAATGATAGGATACAATGAATGCCTTCAATATGATGTAAAATATCCTTCATAATACTGATCCTGTTATTCTTAACAACATTGTATTTTATTACTGTGTGACTCTGCGCTTAAATTTTGACACAATAAATGATGTAGATTTGTTGGTGCATGCATAATACTTATTGGTTGTTTTCCTAACCTTCATGTCTTTCTTACTCCTTCTAATCTACTTGGCTGTTTTTTTTCCATTTTCTGTCATAATACATGCTTTACACACTTGCTCATCTTGCAAAGCATGTGTTACAGGTGGCGTCTCCTCCATAGGAGTATTATCTAACTGTGATCTCTACAGTGTACCTGGCCATGCATCCATCCTGTGTGCTCTCTCCCCTGTTGTTCGGCACATGAATTTTCACTTTATGATAGTAGAAGCCATCCTTTCAATTTTGCATTTTGCTCTTTTTCCATCCTGGTGATTATATGAGATAGTGCTCTCTGGCAGTCCCAGCCAACAGCAGTGAGCTGCAGTGTCCAGTCAAACACACCACCGAGCGGTGGAAGGGTTGGGGCTGTACAGCGCTGTGTCATGAAGCCATGATGTTTGGCAGGTTAATTGGATTAATCCATTTTTGATTTATAGTATTTTCCATTTGTGATTAGTTTATTGGGACACTATTGTAGGTGGAGGGCCAGTGGCATTCTGCAAAGTACTATTCCATAATTATTTCTTTATGTTTCAGCTCATCTTGATTAAGTGTGTGTTTACTCTAAGAGTAACTCTTAAAACCTCTTTTTATTCTTTCTCTCTAACTTGGTGTTTGACAGAGAATAAATATTGGAAGACAGATTATTAGAAAGAAAAGAGGAAATTAACCATTTTCATTTTATGAATTTTATGTGGCAGACTGCAGTTTCTAAAACAAAGATGGTCACTTCTATGTTTATACCACCCTACCTGTTCTTCTTAAACCCTGGAAGTTATCTCTATTTAAGGATGTATACATTTATTTATTCATAATTATTTATTGAATGACAGCAGCAAGTACCGATGCTAGGATGTAGGTATCATCATTCGATCTGGTACTCAGATATGACAGAGATGTGTGTGTAAAGTAAAATAGATCCATGAGAAAACACAGAGGAAGGTAGTTCTTCTTTAGGAGTTTCACAAAATTATTTAACCTTAGAGCAAAACTTTAAAGATCACTACAAGTTGGCCAGACAGAAGAAAAGGAAAAGTATTCTAGAAAAGAGTGTGTGGTGACATAAACATGAGAAACGTGAGAAATTTCAAAAGCTGGCAAAAATTTAGAAAGACTGCTATTGCTGCCCATGTCTGTTTGCTTGTCTTTGGAGGGTGTGCTAGTTAGCTGTGGTGCCTACTTGAAAAAGAAATGCCTGGCTGATGGGCGTAGCACAGTTCTGGCTGTGTCCAGATGATTGAGTAACTGGAGAAGGAAGATCCACCCTGGGTGTGGGTGGCACTAACCAACAGACCTGTAACTTAGATGGAATAAGAAGAGAATGAATAAAAGAGTCTCAATTCTGCTTCTTCAGAGGAGGTCGGGCCTTTGTCACTGCCTTTGGACATCATCTCCAGCTTCCTAGCACATGCTTCTCAGGCTTCAGGAAAAGACCCTCTGTCTTCCTGATCAAGAAACTCATGGGTTTGTACTGCCGTTGTTTGACTGTCCACTTTTTATGCTTTCATTTTATGACTTGAGCAACTACTTCTAAGATAACAATATGTAATTTACCAGCTAGTCATTTCTTACTGTTTTTTTGAAATTCTGTATTATTTCTGCCCTTTTTTCTGTTTTGCTTTTTATCTAAATAAAAAAAAGAAGAAATTCATGGGACTAAGAAAGGGGCTCCATAGCATAGGTATTTGACTAGACTCTCCTGCTGTCCAGCACATAGGTGGCCCATAGGTGGCCCTTCTTGCATTCTTCTACCCCTGATTCTGTAGGCTAACAGTTTAAACCTACCTTGTAAATCCTTTATACCTCATATAACAGACAGACAGGTAGATGATAGATAGATAGATAGATAGATAGATAGATAGATAGATAGATAGAGAAGGATACAGGGGGAGAGAGAAAAATACACATTAAATTTTTTTTTAAAAAAAGTGTCTGAAGGTGTTGTTGTACACACTGTTTCCAAGGTCTCCTAAGAACATTTCTTGATTACTCCAGGGAACTAAATTAATATGAATAAGCATCTAGCCTTCTTTTTTTCTTTTGTCTGAAGCATCCAAGGTTAAATAATGTATCTCTTCAGAGTATCATGTGATGATATTGCTGAAGCCTGAAGGGTAAGTTTGTCTTTTCTATGTGGCAGAGTAGTTTCAGAATGGAAATAACCATGCAGAGGTCCCTTGGATTCATTTGATTATGTGGAAGCAAAGATCAGGACAGCCCATTGACTAACTTTCTTTCTAGATGACTTCTACATCTAGTGCAGACATGAGCTGCTATAGTACTCAGGTTTCTGTAACAAACAAACAAAAAAAAAACATGAAATAATTCACTTACAAGGAAAATATTTATTTTGGCTAAGAAGTTCCAGCCCATGTGATCAGGGCAAACCTATTGTTATTAGGTCTGTGGCAAAGTATTTGGAGCACATGGTAAAGCAAAATTATTCATTTCATGGCCAGGAAGTAAAGAGAGAGTGAGGCGATGCCCAGGGTCCCACAATCCCCTTTTGGTACATGTCCCAGTGACCTAAAGACCTCCCATTAAGTCCTGCATATTAAGGATGCCATTTCTGTGGGTCACTATCCTGAGGACAGTATGTAAGGCAGGGACTTTCCAGGAACTTTTGAGATACAAATCCTAGCAACTGTGTTCATCTACTTCTATGTTTAAATCGCTATCTGCCCTTCCAGAGAATCAGACCATCCTAAATATTCAAGCACAGATACGGTACATTTCCCTTCTTTCTTATTCTGTCCCATGATGGTGGATTCATTCACCAGAAGGACCTAGGCACCACACCTTGTATTCTTTTATGTCACAGCTAGTAACTGTTAGAAACATACACCAATACACCTCTTATAAGGATAAATATGATTTTTCACATACAGTTTAAATGCATAAGAAGAAAAATCACACAGTTAGGGTTCCCTAACTTGTAAATTTGTCTTGCTCATTCATGAGGTTAGCACTTCTGTTTCTCCATCAGAAACTAAACTTTCATAATATAAACATGCCATTGATAATATCACCATCAATTAAAAGCATTTCTCAATTTAAATATGTGTGCAGACATTGAATTAAACTGTATTTAAAACATGAAAGATTCTCTTATGTTAAAACTAGAGTTTCTAATTTTGTACAAAGGAGTCATCTTCCATCTAGCAAAAGTTTCAAATCTCAAGTTTCTTTAATGGCTTAGTCCCAACACTTCTCACTTTACTTACTTTTCTCTTGTTGCTGAGACAAAATACCCAGAAGCCAAAGTTAAAGGAGGAAAGACTTACTTGGTTCAGTTTGTAGAGGATTCAGCTCATACTTGGCTGGCTCCCAGAGGGTGGTATGGAAGACAGACATTGTAGAGGAGAAACAGTTCATGGCAGGCAGAAAGTAGCCGAGTAAGCAAGGGAAGGCCTCACACTTTCTATCCCTTATATATTATCCAGGCTATTTAGGGCAGGTAGTACTCACATCCTTAATTATATGTTAATTATATGTAATTCTATGTTAAATGTTATAATGCCACCTCCAAATCAAGCTGTGCACCTAACAAAGGTTGAGGACACCATGCCTTGTGGTCTCTGTCCTTCTGTGACTTCAACTACTCTGATTCCTCTTGTAACTACCACATATATTTCTGTGTTCTAGTGTGTTGTTTTATGCCTGAGTAGGAGATCAGTGGTCCTTGCCCAGGTCCCTATACTTGGGGACATCATGATACAATGAAAATAGCTTGGGGTAACTGCTACTCACTCTGTAGTTATTTCTGGAAAACAAAAACAAAACAAAGCAAAAAAAAAAACTTTGTTGCCCTCATTGGCAGAATCATACTTCCACTGACCCATTTCTTCTGACAAACTGCCAATTCACTTGGTGCATTTTTTGACATTTCCATGTCCTGAAAGCTATGAGTTTAATTTCCATTAGTCAGCATGATTTGCATTTTGGGGAAGTTTGCAAAATTTAACTGCAGTTAATAGACACACTAGATTGAGAAGTTTCAATTATTCCTTAGCATTATGGCTAAATCATGTATTCTTAGATGTGTCCACCATCATGTCCCTGGGACTTGTTGATATATTTTAACTGGTTAAATAGAAAGCCTTGTAGACTCATACAAACAGGTGGGTCTTTCATTGAGGATGTCCTAGATTTAAATTTTGATTGTGTCATTTGTTATGTGGATGACCTTAAATCAGCTCTGTGCTTCTCTGTAACTCAGTTCCCTCATTTGTAAGGCAGGGACACTCATATGTGTAATTGACTGATTCTAAAGTTGTCTGGATCTGTCAGATCAATGATCTATAGCTTTCACATCTTTCCAGAAATATAGTTCTCCTAGGGATGAAGAATTAGTTGCACTGTGCACCTTTCATCAGGTCACACCTAGGCTTCTTTTCTTTACTCCCACTGTCTACCTTCAGTGGAAAGGGACATTGATGGATGAACAAATGCCCCAAAGAGTGTCAGAAAGCAAGATGACATCCTGTGAGCAATAGAACAGAGAGAAGAATATATCAAAAGTGCAGTTAGTTTTATAAAAATAATTGTAGATCTATAATGCATGAGAGAATTTGGAATTATTTGTGCAATTCCAGACAGCTGCATGGAGAATAAGATGTTAAGATGGTGGCAGAGCTGACCCAAGGTAGAGGGGAAGTTAATGATAATAGAACACATGAACCGAGTGCACTCCGAGATACATCTGTGCAGGTGGAAGATGTCAAACTAGTGAGTCAGGGCTCTCTAAAGATTATCTAAGCTGTGGTAAAGGAATGGGGTTATTCGATGGGCAATGAACTCTTTGATCTTGTCTATTTCATTACCATGTACGTTATATAACCATCGTATATCGTAAAAATGATGATAGTGTTTCTAGTTCCAAGAAATGTTAGCCTATCACATTCAATGCAGTAGAAGCCACAGAACACTATCACCTCCTCATTTTCAGTCACCTTCTGGTCACTTGTCATTTAAAACCTCTTCTACCACCAAGACACTTCAGTCCTCCACAATCTGGTCCCAAATTGCCTTCCAGGATTATATGCTACATTCACTACCTGCCATAGTGGTCTGTATCCACATCAGGTTATTTACCTATACAAAAAGGAACCATGTTTTCACACTTCTGGTCCATGCAGGACATAGCCTATAAAACCTCCTCTCCCTCCCTGGTCCTCAGCATGTCTCACTCTTGTCAAACTATAACACTGTTTCCAGGAATATGCCTGATTCTTTAGCAATAACAAGAAACCATGAGACCAGAGCCATATCTCTACGTCTGTCATTGTCTCGCTCTGTGAAGTCTTCTGTGCATTACATGGTGTTGATTACCACAAATACTTTTACTCAAAATGAGTTATTATCAAAAATTAAAAAAAGAAATTGTGGTCCTTTGCTAATACTAAAGTTTAAAGATACAATAACAATAGAAGACATGCACTCAAAGGTTAAGTAAGATATGGATGATATGAGACATTTCAGGCAGCAGATTTACGGTAGACGATGGTTTTCAGCATTTCCCAGAAAAATGTGGCCAAAGGCTACTCTGATTGACAAGGTCAAACTGCTAAGGAGACTTCAATTGGAACATGTCCTGACTTTGACAAGGATGCCTGGACAATTCCAAATTAGAGAGCATCTCTGCTCCCATCTGGGCACAGCCCAAACCACAGTGTCCATTTAAGATTGTAGTTAAGATCCAGGAAACAGAGTTTGAGAGCATGAACAAAGAAGTTTATCCAGCTTTTCCCCCCCCATCAAAAAAAGAAAAAAAGATTTTTAACTAATCAAGTATGTACCCTCGTGTGGCCATTGCATTCTGACAGCATTAGCTGCTCATGAGATGACTATCCAGCATCATTTGCCTGTAGGTTATTCTGAAAAAGTGAATCTTGTTTAAATTACCTATTCCAATGCGATGAAAGCATAATTTTGCTGAGTGACCATTAATTAGCATACCAGCCTATACTCCACTAGGTTATTTACACACACACACACACACACACACAAAAAAAAAGGAGTATTTATACATATTTTTCAGAAGAGTCACCTCAACTTCTACCTTCCCCAGAGACAGGAGTTTTATGCAGTGAGTTTATGCTAGCTTGATCCAGCCTTGACTGTACATCCTTTCTCTGCATTGCAAGTTCCCAGCTAGGAGAGTGGAAGATTTCTCTCGTCACAGGTGCTCATGGAGAGGTTCCCTTCCTTTTCAGTATTATTTTCACCAACCTTACTGAGCCCCAGTATTGCTTTCCTATTTACCATTTAGCTCTGCACTGAAACCAGAGTCTAATCCTACTGGTTGCCACCCTGATTTTGTTAGTTCTTCCTCTTGGGCTTTAATTGCAGGTAGTGGCTCAGCTTCCTTTGCATGACCTTGAACCCAACCCTTTGCTCTGGGAGTGTGTATTTGACGAAACCACCTCCTG
Organism: Hydrochoerus hydrochaeris; assembly: GCA_004027455.1. Taxonomy (NCBI): domain Eukaryota; kingdom Metazoa; phylum Chordata; class Mammalia; order Rodentia; family Hydrochaeridae; genus Hydrochoerus; species Hydrochoerus hydrochaeris. Next base: position 108,335 of record PVLA01005497.1, read on the forward strand.
ACACACACGGAGCACTTCCCTCCCAGATCTCTGCTTTACCATGGATCCATCAAGGGACACTGACAATACCAAGGTTCAGCCAACTTTCTCCTCACTCTTAAAATGGAGTTTAGGGTAACGTAAGTCAGCAGAAGCAGGATACCATTGATTGAATTATTAATGTCTTAACAAAACTACTAGTTGCAAACATTCTTTATGACAGGTACTATGGAAATATTATGATAGGCAGTCATTTCCTTAGAGAGCCCTGCAAATAAGGCAAATCTATATCTCTTGAATATATTCAACTGTTAATGAGACAAGCTCCCAAATAGGTTAAAAAATAAAACAAAATAAAAAACTGATCAAAGCCCTGATCACCTCACAGACAGCTGAGGAGAAATTTGTGTCAAACCGCCATCTTGAGACCCCATTCTTCTGTCTCTCTGCTTCCTGTCCCTCATCCACAGGTCCTCAGGGTGTCTCGGGAACATGGGACAAACAGCTGCCGATGCGTGAAAAGCACTGCTTCAGAATGTCTCAATCCTCTTTCCAATCAACTCAGCCAAACTAGGCTGAAGTGTTTTTATGTGTAAAAGGACAGCAGAATTCTCTCTCTCTCTTTTTTTTAACAGAATGTGACAAAATAAGTAAAAAAAAAAAAAAAAAACTTCATTTTGTCCTTTGATTGTTGGGCACTGTGGTCAGGCAGGATAGGGGTCCCTTAAAGATGCACCTGCCCTAAATCCTAGAACCTATAAATGTGTTGTAAGGCAAAAGGGACTTTGCAGTATGAGCTACTTGAATATCTTGGGGTAGGGAAACTATCCTGACCTATCTTGATAGATTCAGTGTTTCCGAAGGATCCTTATGGAAGAAGACTGGGAGGTCAGTTTCGGAGAAGGAGCAGTAATAATGGTACCAGAGGTCATTGTGATGGCCACGACCCAAGGAACTAGGACAACTTCAAAGCTGGAAAAACCAAAGGATACATTACCTGAACCCCTTTATTTTAGACTCAGTCCCATCAAAGCAATAGGTTTTTAGTAAATTAATGTTTTTTGGACTAAGTGATATTTTACTTACAAACACATCTAGGTTCATATCTCAGGGCAAACATCAGAGGTATCACTTGGGCTGTAAGTAATTTCTTGTACCTCTTGGTTGAGATAATTTAAAAGGCTGTAAATCGGTAGAGGAATAGGTCAGTGTTCAATGCAAACACCAAAATTTAGAAACAATATTATCTTGAGAAAAGCAGTAAAAAGGAAGACCATCTCCAACAAGGTTACTGATATTTCAGAGGACACAAGGGTACTCCTTCCTTCAATGCAAACCACTAACAAATGGGGGAAAGTTATTATCTTCTCTTAATTGAAGTTTGTGAAATTTGTGATGTTCTGGTGAAACTCTTCATAATTTAACATTTTTATTTTGCTTTCCAAGCTATAAATAAAAAAAGCATAAGGACCGCTCATTGGCATGATTATCTCCATCTCTATATGCCTTGTGTACCTGCTCCACTGCTCTGGTTCAAGACAATTAATCCTAATATCCAACCCCTCCTGCAGTCATTTCTCATCTTGGCAGCTCTCTCTCTGCCGTGCCTAAAGGGGCGTGGCCCAGTTCCCAAAGCTTGGGCATCGCCAGATGCACTTTTTCTCACAGGCAGGAATGGAGCAGCTTGTCCTGTCCTCTTCTTTCCTTTCTCCTTCTCCTTCATGCCCTTCTTTCCTTCCTCCCTTTCATCCTATTTTCTTTCTCTCTTTTCCATTCCTTTTTCTCCCCACCTCCCCCTTTCTTCTCCTTCATTCTTCCTTCCTTCCTCCTCTCCTTCTTTGCTCTTTCTTGCTCAGTGCGCCCTAAAAGTGGTTAGATTTCCAAAAGCAAACAAAGAAAACAGGGCAAATTATTCACATTAAACCATCACCCATACTTTCTGCACAGTCAAGAACACTGGATCTAACACTGTGTACCAAGGATAATTAGGTGACTGACAAATGGCAGGTAGCAATGGAGATGGAAATAACCTCTATTATCACGCCTTCGTTATTGAGGGAGAAAGCTCCCGTGCTCTAATTTTTTTCAACCCCATTCCAATTTCATATTTATGAAAAGCTAGTCTCTGCCACTCCCCAGCAATCTGCTTATTGAACATACTTTTCTGCAAGCATAATTATATCCTCCACCCCTGGATAGTGCATCCTTTTATTTCATTTTCCTCTCTACCTCCTGCTGTGCTGACTGCCATCACAACACTCCATGTTCTGACCAAGAGAATAGGTCATTGATTTTTTTTCCCCAAAGCCAGTACCACTCTGTGAATTGGTCTTGATCCCCAGAGACTGAGCATGTAAAAGAGAGAGCGAAATGGAGAGGGCATGATAACATAGCCATAGGACACTGGGTCAAAGGTCCCCATCCACTCCAGTGAGGCTACATTGTGTTTTCTCCTTTCGCCTGACACATCTCCTCTAATGACAGATGCTCCTGTGTGAGTGCTTATACTGGAAATTGGATGCCATTTCTGTGTGGGCATATGATTATCATATGTACACAGGAGCTTTAGCCAAGATCTGCATTTGGAAGGCAAGTGAGCAACAAAGACAATATCCACTCATCCACAATTACAATTCTTTTTACCAGCTCAGACAGACTGCCCATCATTTACTCACATTTTGGAGAGGTTGGGCCATTTGTGTATTAACCCATAACTTTGCAAGCCAACATTCTGCAAAACTATATTGTAGTCTTAATTGAGAGGCAATAATTAGGACCAGAGAATACAGGCTTGGTAGACACTCCTCGGTTTCTTTGCATCTGAGACTTTCTTCATAATGTCTTCTGAAAAGATGCTTCATTGTAGTAGTAAAGACTCAATCAACCAATTAATTATTGCATGAAAGTCTACACCAAGCGAGGTCTTATTTAATTACATGAAATATGGTGATGAGCAAAGCAGACAGCATTGTTTTCCCAGTCAAAAGGCACTGAGTTCAAGGAAGACAATTTTACTTCACAGTGTTACTCTAATTGTGTGCACATGTGGCTCGGCTGATATCTCAAATGATCTCTTTGATTTGACTCGTTTGTGAATGACAGTCCCTGAGAATGTTTTAGTCCTAGTTTTACACTTTTATCCCTCTGATTATTCTTTTGATAGATGAATTCATTTTCCCTTTTGTTATTTGTAAAATCTTTAGGAACTCATTACTGATGTCATATAAAGTATACCCCTGAAAACAAACAGAAAATTCTAGACATTTTGTGTGTACCACATTCATAGAAAACCCAATGGATTCCTATTGTCCCTTGTATGTATATAGGTGTCTGCATGACTCTTTTTCCCCCTTTGTTTCATTTGATTTTTGATTTACATAAAAATTAACATCATCTAAAATCCACCCTTCCCAGGTTAAACCATGTTACCACCTGATGCAGCAATTTATCTTTAATTAAAGAATGAATCCTTCCTCCCTCACTCAAAATAGATGCTATGCTATATTAAAGAGATGCCACGCAAAGAATATGAGTGTCACAACTATTCTGATACTTCAATTAGAGATTATTTTGTGTATCTATAGCATACTTTCCTTTATCTCTTTTTTCTTTATCTTATCTCAAATTTGTCTTGCTAAATATCCATTATTTTCTAATACTTGTTGAAAAAGAGATACTATTCCTTCTGGGTTTTATCTAATTGTAAATTTTTATGACTGCTAAAATGTGTTTATAATATTTTACTATCTTTAAAATATTAGCATAAGTTTGGTTCAATATCACAGGATATTTCATTTACCTTTAACTTACATGTAACTTTTGAAAAAAAATTTTTTAAAAATATTTATATATTTTTATTTCATATCAGATTTGTAGCATATGTCCAAATCCTTACACTCTTCTGAAAAGTCACCAATGCTCAGTCATCCTTTCAGTTTGGAATTAAGTAGTGATAGATTAATAGACTAATGGTTTTATATGTTTACACATATGTGAATGATTCACAACGCTGGTAAATGTTTCTCTGGTGTGAGAAACTGAAAGTTTAAATAAGGACCAACATGTGTAATAGATATGGGAAACATGAAGAAAATATTTAAATGAGAAGGGACACAAGGAAGTTGGAAGGAAAAGCAAAGAAGGGGCAAGAAAAAAGAACAGAAGAAAAAAAATGGGAGCAAAGCTTTTGGAAATGAGGGAAAGGGGTTGAAGGGAGGGAAGAGGAACAGGAAAAATTTAAAATATGTATTACATACAGGCATTAATTCTCTATGATGAATGTTATTATGTTTACCTAAAATGTACCAGTAAAATAAAAAGCAATGCAAAAAATCCCTATGCGGTCAACATGGAATCTTAAAAAAAAAAAAATCTATGCTGCAGATCACTGATAAAACAGGCAAATTGGAAGTAACTAAAATGTTCTTCAGTGGGTAAGTGAATAAACTCTGATACAACCCACACACCAGAATAGTATTCTGCTATAAAAAGAATTATACAGACAAAGACATGCAGAAAACTTTAATTCATACTACTGAGAGAAAAACAGTAATCTGAAAAGGCTGCATATTATGTAGTTCTAACATTATCATGTGCTGGAAAAGGTAAAATAAGGGAGCCAGGTAGAGTATCAGTGGTTTCCAGACACTGGCAAATAGGGAGGAAGAGAGAAATCAGTACAGTGCAAAAGATGCTCGGGGCATTGTCCGGGCCCAGGATCTTTATTATTTAGAGTTCTACAGATATTCCTAGAAGTAATAGGAAGTAAGACTCAATCTACTGTGATATAATTGTAGGTCAATACTGGTAAAGCTAGGCAATTCAAAAGTCACAAGAAACTACTACAGAGGGAATCCTTAGGCCTTTCTGAGTTTGTCTTTCTTTCTTTCTTTCTTTCTTTCTTTCTTTCTTTCTTTCTTTCTTTCTTTCTTTCTTTCTTTCTTTTTCTTCTACTTCTTCTTCTCCTGCTCCTCCTCCTCCTTTTTTCCCTTTCTTTCTTTCTTTCTTTCTTTCTTTCTTTCTTTCTTTCTTTCTTTCTTTCTTTTCTTTCTTTCTTTCTCTTTCTTTCTTTCTTTCTTTCTTTCTTTCTTTCTTTCTCTCTCTCTCTTCTTTCTTCATCTTTTCTCTCCCTCTCTTCTTTCTTTCTTTCTTTCTTTCTTTCTTTCTTTCTTTCTTTCTTCCCTTTTGAATTGTTTGTATTTGAATTCAGTGATCTAAGATTCATGATAATAAAAATTCTAAAGTCTCTCCACTTGGGATACTTAGGTCCTGTACAGAGACACAAACATTTACCTCCTATTACTTCTAATAAGTCCAATAAAGCCCTTCTTTTTGTACAATTTAGCATGAGAAACTTTAAGGGAAGCTTTCAAAGGAACAGGCTTTTCAAAGTACTGTTTGGTGTTTGTCTGCCAATGAAAAATTCCATGAAACCTTTTTTTACGGTCCATGGTCATATTTGAAAAAGTTTAAGCAGTAGTCTCTTCTTGCTCAATTAGATTATCTGTAGTCCATGGATATAACAGCTGTTTTGTTTTGTTCTGTTTTCCCCTTTTATCCTCTATGCCTTAACTTAAAATAAGTTTAGACCTTTAAGGAGGCCCTTTACTATTTTTTTATTAATTTTCTTTTGACTGCGGTCTCACCCTAGCTAATCCTTCAGGAATGATTTATGTTCATTTTGACAGCTTTTTTTGAGTCCGTGTTAATTATGAGATTGTTTATCTTTTTGCTAAAGAATCCCTCATACTGAGCAATATCAAGAATGAGTAACAAAGTTAGATCAAAGTGAGTAGTGACCAGATCTTCTCAGAGCAGTTAAAGTTGCATTTGTTTTTGCTTTGAACAAAATGAGCCTTTAGGGACTTTGAAAGTACAGTTCACAGTCTCAGAAATAAAACCATATATTGCTGATTACAATGTTTCTGTCCATTGACTGAGAAGAATACTATTACCACTTAAAATCAAAACTGAATAAAACTTGAGTTTTCAAAGAGGAAAACCAAGAATGACTCTTACAGAAGAGAATCAATTCTGTGGCATCCCACATAGCCACATACGAAATTTGAAATGAGTTATCCTGACCTCATTATAGCACTTCCTGAAGACTATTTAACTATTACAGTAAAAAAGCTACATAAACTTAAGTCTTTAATATCCTAATCCTGATTCTCCCACAAGCTGGCCAGGTGAAAAATATCTAGCCTGGGCACTCTGCTGTGGACAAATGACTGAAGAGTGTCATGATATAAGGGACACTGAACCAGAGCTCCTTCCACAGGATTGTCATGTTTTTTTCAAGGAGCTAAGTTTTTCCGAGCTTATACTGTCAGTGTCACAGCTGCAATGGAAGCAATCTTGCCAAATCTGATTGGCAATAGGGCCCAGGCTTTGTCACAGGATCCTACAATTCCTGAAAGACCAGAGACAATGATGGAAGGAAATGGGCTTGAAATCCTGAGTGGGGAGCAGAAAAAGGTCTCTAGGATGTGGTTCTGTTCCTCTCATTTGCTGTGGGGAACTAGATCTAACAATGGCTTGCGGCAGTTGGTCAGGGATTGAACAGATGACATATTTCTCATGCTGGTGTTGACTTCTCTAAGGTCCAGGATACTTGGGAGTTGTCAGTTGCCGACACAATGGAAGCCCCAGTGCCAAAAGAGATCTTTCTCTCACTAGCAGTCCTGTCTCCTTTACCAAAGCAGCTCTGTTATTCTACTCCTTGTCTGCAAATTAGTGCTTTATCCAAGAGAGACACCTCACATGGTGATCAATATTTATGTCCAGCCTAGAAACTCCAGGAACACCTACCAAGGCTGAAATGAGGGTCTGAAACCCTGGTTCTCTGATTAAGCCCTGTGCACTTAATCAGACATGATGAGATGATTAAGCCCCATCTCACTCAACCCTCTGCTTATCCATGCCTTGCCCAACTGTGTTGGCAACATTAAACAATGTCAAGATGAGATCTTCTGGCATGTGCTGCAGGCTGCCTTCTATCTGCTGCTCAGTGAACCCAGGAGGTACATTTCTCTTCTACAAGGTTCAACACAAGCAACTTTTTTTCATGGTAACTAGCATAGGGATGCATTGGCTTCCAAGGATAACCTAAGAAGTAAAAAGTTTAATTTTGTAAATATAGGCACTACTTGGTAATTGCTACATAATAGGTACAGTGTTATTGGGATTGTATACAGTCATGAACATGTATGCATTCAGATCATGGATACATGTTTAAATTTCTAATCCTTGAAAGATTAAGCACATGTCCACTACCTTTATTAGTTCACAAACATGCTTACAAGATTTGAGTGTGCATGAATTTTTATTGTGTCAGGTTTTTCTTAGAATATGGTTATAGATTCAGAAACTATATATAATAGAAGACAACTTTATGCTACTTGCTGAAGATTTGTTTCCTGATCTTATAGTTCAGAGGGTTAAGTCTAACAGAAATGACAGATCTTTCATTGTATTCTAAAAGAGATACAAAAACAAATTAAAATATGCATTAAGTTTTTTGTTAATCAGGCTGTACATGTGGAAGGAAGTGGACAGTACTGTAGATATGACTACTGGATAGCTCTATCTTCTAACTCAAATGCAGCTGAAACTCTAGGATGCCGGGATAATCAGCTTGAAGATGAAAAAGCACAGAACAAACGTCTTCTGTGCCTGTCATTTAATCTACCTGTGCTGAAACCTCAAAATCTTGGAAAACTTATCTCATTCTTCCTGGCATCTATAAACTGTTTGGAAACAATACAAGAAAAACAATATTGGAAGAGCCTAATATATTTCAGAATATATTTGATGGTGTGTGGTACATAAATGGAATCACACATCACTTTGAAAACCTTAAAGTATTACTAAAAGATAGTTATCTTATCTGCCACTAAGGAGTTAGAAATAAGTTAAACCAGTAAGGTGAGATCGATCTCTAAACACAAATGATTCCATAGCATTGGCAAAAAAGTTAAAGATGCATTTACTATCAGATGCTGTTTCAGAGAACTGTGAAACAAGTAGATGCTCAACTAGCATATGGTAGGACTTCATTATGAATAATAATTTCATCAAAATAGAATTTGCTCCACAAGACTCCACACCCTTTAAAAGGCAATTGTGTTGAGGTGATATTGACATTTGCCAAGATAGTATAGAAAATTTCACCTCATTACCAGGTAATTGATAAGTAATGGAACCTTGACTACCAGAATGAAGACAGCTCTGTGCTGTCAGGTTTTCTGGGTAGGTTATTAATGACAACAGTTGTGTTTGATTTTAGCCGCACACATTCCAATATCAGAACCTCCAATAGGTGCACAAGGATACATTTCACTCTTGTTAAGTTTTGTGATAGGAGCTTAACTAGAAACACAACTCCCAGACGCTAACTCTTAATATACGACACAGCTTCACCTTACCTTTCAAATGCTTCCTCTTTCTCATCATACAGTTTTATTATATTTTCATGGTGATGAAAGATATATGGTCATAAGAGACTATATTTCCATTACATGTCACATAAAAATCTGGCTCTAGTATCTAAATGTTAGACACATCTGTTAACAGACCAAAGATCAAATTGATCTCTCTCTCTCATCTAACTCTATCTCCCTTTGTCTCTCATTTCCACCTTTTTCCTTCTGCATCTCTTCCTTTTTTAAGCCTCATACCTGACAGATTTAAAACAATCATGTACTTGATGCACAATGAATTATCATCTTAATTCTTTCTCATGGATGAGCGGACAAGAGGAAACAAAGCACATACACTTGTGTCACAATGCTGCTGCTCAGTGAACAAATACTGATTCAGAAGAAGAGGAATCCACACATGTTCATTGTTGAGAAAGCAACCCAAAGTAAAAATTCTTCTTTGGTGGAGTTTTGTCATCTTGCGTTGATCTATATGGCAACAGCTGGTGAGTGACTCTTCTCCTTTTGATTCTTCCTTTGTCCCCCGTTCTTTACCCCTGAGAAGTGTCACTAACAGATTTTAGTAGGATTGCCTCCATTCGATTTTAGTGGTGCCATTCGCACTCTGTCAGAGACAGAGCAGCCTTATGAATCACGCTCAGGACCACTAATACCAACAATCCGTCACCACTGCTGATCGAATGTGTCGTGCATAGTAACAGGAAAATTCACCCCAAGACCTGATGATATGTCCCCGTACTGTGTCCCAGAGCACAAGGCACTTTGACATCAGGGATAAGGTCTGCTCTTTCTGATCTTTTACTGATCTTTTTTTTTTCTTTCTTTTTGCATAGCTCAAAGCCTAACAATTATAAATCATTTTTCCCTCAGTGCTCACTCCATGTTACCTCCTAAGGGTTGAGCACACCTGATAAAGGGTCATCACGTGATTCTTTGTGATAATCTCAGTGAAGCACTATGGTAAATGTGGGATCCCAGGTTCTAACTGAACTTTGGCAAAATGCTTTTGAGTTTTCTTCTAATATTTAACCAGTAAATACAAATGATGTCTAATGTTTACCTGCCAAAGTGACTCTTCCTTTTTGTTGTAGTTCATTTCTCTTCATTTGTCAGGTGAGTTTCATAGGAGAGTAGGTAGGGAATAGAATTAGGGTGACTTCATCAGAACATCTTATCAGCATAACTGAAGCCAAGTTATTGACCACAGTGATATCAACATGAAACCTTGGCCAGCAGCGTCTATCTCAGATAAGAACTTCCTGTCATGACATGTATGCCATGTAATACTTTATTAATTACTCATTATCATCAACATTTTTTCAGGGGTTTCTTTTAATGATTTTAGTTCTTTTTTTCTCATTTTACGCATGCTACAACATTGTTTATTTGGCTTAATTTTCTTCATGGTACAGATGAGAAAACTGAGACTTGAAGAGTTTAAGGAAATTTAAAATAGTCAGAGCCCCAGATAATAGAACCAGATTGACAGAGAGGCCTGTGTGCCTCTGAAACCTCTTCTCACAGTCAGTCCTTCCTAACAGTTTACCATATACTCACTGAGAACTAGGTGAAAGAGAAGAAAGTGCATAACACTTTCCAAGTATCAAAACACTAAAGAATTTAATACAATAATTTAGGTATCCATAGAAACACATGTAGCCAAGTTACAAAACCCCAGAGGTTCCCTTTCTGCCTCTCTTAGGCCTGTGTGACCCAGCAACCATATTTCTGTAATGTAACCCTGTTCCCCATCTGCATGGTAAAAGCTCAGAGTCTTCCACTGGTGCCAACCTGCTTGTGGCAATGAGTTGAGCTCTGTCCAAAATTTGGCAGTGGGACTCAGAATAAATCGGTTAGCTCTCTGTGTGATGGGTGGTAAGAGACATGTGCAGTTGGAGCCTCTCTGTGTTGGCCACCTTTCACCATGGAGAGTTCTTGAGAAGCTGAGGAAGTTTTCTGGCCAAAGAAAGATACAGATGCTTCCAAGAAATCCTCTGGGCTTGCTGACCCAGTAACTGTCTGTAGCAGTGTTCAGGGAGCAGAGGGTAAGGAGCCCTTCCTCCCCAGCTCCATGCTGCCAGATCATGCGATGTGTCATGGTCCTCAGAGAACATAGCACAGTTAGAAACTATTGTCACCTAATGCTTTTTCATGGGTGTGAAATGTTCTTATAAGACTTCCCCTTGGCATACTTGCATATCAGTCTCTCTAGCAAGATGAGTGGGTTCCTTTATAATCTTTCCATCCTGGGGAGCAGGATTTTCAATATCCCTTATCTTCCCCAAAATGATATTTGCCACAAGTTCTGCATGTTCTATAGCCATGTTATCTCTCTCTGCAATCCCAGAGGGTCAAATCAGAAATATCTTATTCAGTTACTCAAAGAATGTCATCATGTTAGAAAAACTATATCTGCAATACATTTTCTCTCCCTGTAACAGGGGAAAGAATCACATTCTAAAAGATTTTAAGCAATGTTATCTTGCCTCTTGGTGTCAGAATTAATCTTCCCAGTAGATTTTGCTGCCACCTGTCATTGTTTTTTGCTTCACTCTTTCTACCTGCCATGACACGATTATATCAAGTTTATCTAAGGCCCGTGACACAGAAGGCCCTGCTTGGCTGCTACAAAATCCTCCTGCAAAATCCTAATTATCTTTGAAATGAAATGGCAGTGCTATTCGCTCTCACAATTCTCTGGGTTTGCATGATAATTCATATGGTCACCTTAGTTGTTAGTATTTATTCAGTGCCTATAAATATTAATAATGTGGGCATTAACAGGAAGGTCTTCACACGTAATTTCTCATGTAATCCTCACCCATAACCCACTGAAGTGGGTGTGCCTTCCTTATTAACAGAAAGGAGAATGGAAGTGAATGGAGAAGTTAATGGACTTGTTCAAGTTTTCACAGCTAACAATAGTGGAGCAGAGCTTCAGCTCAGAAAGAACCGTTCTAGAGACGCTTGGGACCCCAGATCTTCACAGGTACTCAGTGGAGAAATCTCACCCACTGGACGCTTAGCTAACTGAGAAAAAATGTTTAGCAATAGTGTTGGATATTTTGTTTTAAATTCTATTGTCCTATGAATTATGACTCTAAATTTTTATACTTAGTCTTTAAGTGATTTCCTGATAGTTTTCTAATGTCTAAGAGAAATGTAGATTTAGCAATAGATTCAAAATTTACATTTCCAATATATTTAATTAAAATGGTACAAAGAAAAAATCTCTATGAGCTTGTTACCTAAAATCCAACGTATGTCTCAGATGGTGACACACAGAGCACTGGGATTTTGTTAATGAAACATAACTCATCTCATTCCAAAAAGAAACGGAAAAGCCATTAACATTCCACGTTTTAGGTTTTACTTTTTAGAGAACTATAAAGATCTTAATACTTTAATTCAGATTATGTAGTGTCTTGCTTCCTAGGCTGGTGTAACAGTGTACCACAAATGTGGTGGTTGACAGCAGCAATAGACTCTGATCTCTCGCAGTTTTGGAGACCAGAAGATTAAGTAGTCTGAAAAACTGATCCCTTCTGGAGTGCTGAGAAGGAATCTGCTCCAGGCCTCTCCCAGACTTCCGTGGCTGCTGGGAATCTTGGGTGCTCTTTGGCTTGCATTCCACCTGCCTTCACCGCTGCCCGGCACCCACACTACATGCTTCGTGATGAAACAGGATGCGTCCTTAATCAGAACCCTTCAGTTCTAACAATGGAAGATTTCACTGTGGCTTTGGAGAGACTTTCTTTCAATAAAGTGGCTTCGTCTGAGAATCTATAGACTTTATAGAGAAAAACTGTCTTCAAATATCTAAAGATTCGCTGAAAAATTTTTCTCCAAATCATTTCTTTTGAATAAAAATAACAATAGACTTCCAATGGGTTTTTTGAATATGGGCGTGGTAATCATGAAAATACCAGACTGATAATTACAGCTTCATTAGAGCTGTGTCTCCCTCACTAGTGTGGGGTAACTCAGCCTTGGGTGTAGAGAATTGGAGGTTTGGTCACCAGAGTCCAAGCTTTGTGCATGACAAAACCAATTAATGATAAATAATTCTGATTGTAGAATTGATACCATTGGTTGGAGTAAAAGTATTTTCACATATTTGTCTTTGACTTACTGTTTAATAGATAGTTTCAAAATCCCATAATGAGATTTTACAGGAAAAATCAAGTATAAAAATTCTAACATCTTTTTTGAACTAATGAAAGTCAACAAATATGTATGAATATATATATTTGAATATATTTGTATATATTCATATGTATTACATTTAATCAACACACTCCAAGGGATGATTTGCTTTTTGATAATTACATAGATGTTATTCCAATATTATTATTTAATGTTTATATTCCTCATATATTTGTTTTGATGTGACACTGAAATTAAGTCACTGTATTGTGAGAGACTTAGAAATAGTTATATTTAAAATCCATTGATTAAAAACAATAAACATTAAAATCAAAAGTAAGCCTGATATTTATCCCAATGAATTCCTTCACTGAACACTAGTTTAACCTATGAAATTATTCACTATCATTTATGTTTCTCTGTCCAAATTCGTGAATGCATTCCTGTACTACATTCATGGTTGGAGAACCTGAATTCATTTTGAAGTCTCTTCTTTAGACAATTCCATTCAGCATATTTATAGGAACACTTACCTAATACCTCAGAAATAAGATGATTTCCAGGTCATGCAGAGAATCAGCAACATGTCCAGGATGAGTAAAAACCAATTATACTGTATAAACCATTTGTATTGTTTATGTATGTGAAACAATTTATAATGTTTCCAAAAAACAAAATTTGTTGGAAAAAATCAAAAGTTTTAACTTATATAGCAGTATAATTTCTTAAACAAAGTCTCTAGTGACAAAAATACAGAATTTAAAATTTGCTTTATAAGCCATATAATTCAGAGTCCTTTCAATTGGCAGGAAATTCAGTTTTAAACATGATCAGTCATCCACAATGTTCCAGGATGCTGCAAAAGCCCAAGGTGGCAGAGTCAACCATATGCAATATCTCTTGGTGTCTTTCATTCTATATATTTCCAGTACAATGCCCAAACGTGGGAACTTGCTGCCTACATCATAGAATAGATTTTTCAGCTCTGCTCTTGCTGCCACAAGTCTCCCAAGAAATTCTCCCATCTTTCCTCTCTCTGACTTTAGAACATCTACTTTAATATCTTCAAGAGAATGAAAGTTTTTGAAAGATTGGGTAAATCCATTAAGTGCATGCACTACTAAATGTGAGGACAGCATAAATTTGGGCTTCCTGCTTTACATACAGAGAAAAAAAAAACAGTCATGTTGGCACATGGATCATTGAGCACCAGGCCCCATTTGTCATACTTAAGATCCACTAAAGTAATTAGAATAGTAAAATATATTGTGGGAAATCCCACTACCTCTTTGTTTACAGATGAGAAACTGATGCAAAAATATACTAATTAAAATGCGAAAAATATATTAATTAAAATATATTAATTAAAATGCCCAGGCAAGTTAATGATGGAGCTGGGGTTTTAATCCAAGATGTCTGAAGCCCAAGTCTGTTCTTTTACATTTTATGCTGTTCACTTAATGTCACACTTGAGGCCATAACCCAAGGCAAAGGGATTTAAAATGTGATACGGGATTTATAAAGCGTAGATATACTCATCATCAAAGCTACAATAAAAAACCCGGAGTCTTAATATACTATGTAGAAAAAGGCAAGCTAAGCCCTGAAGATTTTCTTTTTTTGTGTACCAGGGATCCAATCCATGACCTTGCACTTGCCAGGCAGGTGTTTGTGCCACTGAGCTAAACCTCCAGCCCCAGCTCTGAAGAATGTTAAAGTTAGAGGAGATATTGAAGTATATAGAAAAACAAACAAACAAACAAACAAACACTAAATTACTTTGGGATGAAGTCCTAGTCTTGTGAATTGCTACTTCATTGTCGTTTTTCTCTGAATTTTAAACCTCCCATTTGTAAAAACAAGCAAAATCCTGTATAATCCTCTGATGTTATATCTAATTTAATTTGTGAAACTGTTTCATGAATAAAATTTATGAGACAATTTGGTGACACATTTTGTAAATCGTCAGGCATAAAATTTTTGTTTCATTCTTACATCTTATATAGTCTAATAGGAATTAGCATTTATGTAATGAATTCAAAGCAGGCATAAAAATCATCTTTGCAAAGGCTAATAAAATAAGAGTTGTTAAATTTAAAATTAGGTTTAATCACCATCTTTATTTTGCAAAAAACAAAAAATTATTTGCCCTTTTATGTTTCTTAAATGCCCCAGTTTTATTAACTTTATGCAACAAGGGAAAATACACAGAAAGTGTGCCTAAATGAAACGGTTTTCAGATAGGCTTAGTATGGGCATTGGGCTTCAGCTGGGTGATGTTGGTAACCACAGTCTTGAGGGCTGTTCTGAAACAGTAGCATTCAGAAATTGGGTATTTTAACGGTTGTGGCTTAGAGTTGGTGTTGTTGCCCGACACGGGAAGATGTTTGACCATTGTTACGGCTATGTGATGTCCTCACCCTTGATTTCTAATCACGCCCAGTTACAACATGGCTTCATTTTTATCATATTTTGCCACAGTTACCCAGAGGTCTTGTCTAATTATTATTTGAGTTCTGGAGGTTTATGTTTGATGGAGAACACTGCATCCTGGCTGTTTGCTGTCAGTTTCAGGACCATTTGGTTTGTTTGTTTATTGATCTGTGGTGGAAAGACCAGGTCATTAGCTGATTTCCTTCATAGGTTTTCTAGCATTCAACATTTCTACTATTAAAAAGCTTTATCTTTATAATTAGACCATAATTACATATTATATGTAATTATATATAAATAATTTATAATTTAATTAAATATAATGCTTGTAATTATATATAATTGGTATAAATTAGATAATATTTTATATTTATATATATTTTGTATACATGTGTGTGCAGAGAGGCAGAGACAGAGGAGGGAGAGAGAGAGAGAGGGTGAGTCTTACTTTTCCTCTGTTCCTCCCTGGAATGCAAATGCTTGAACTCTCTCAGCAGTAGGAAGAGATTAGAAGCTCTGACTAACTCAGGGACTTCTACTACTTCAATGCATTTAAAAAGATTGGACTTTTAGTTCCTTTTTCCCCAATTTTTGTCCCTTTTGCTGCTTTTTGAAGAGGGCAGTGAGTCATTTTGAAATTGCTATAAATTCTTTTTTTTCTGTTTTAAATCCCTCACAAAATTAAGTTGTTCTAACTGGGTGGTCTATTATTCATTGCCTTGTAATCAGGAAAACAGTCTGCTGCAGGAAAGATTCTGAAGTGCAAACTAACCCTAAAATCTGGAGTGTCAAGGGCCATGTTTCATACATCTTTACACAATGCTTTCATGCATGCTGGGCTAAATCACTCATAGTCAATAAATGGCTGCTGGAGAGTAAATCATACACACTCGTGCACACACTTATGCACACACACATGCACATGCACTTGCATATCAGTTTGGGGTTAGCTTTGACCCTCTTTATATTCATTTTCTGATCATTTCTCCAAGCATCCCAATTCCATCCTTCTAATATAATAATATTAATTTGTGTCAAGGAATAAAAATGAAAGAAAGTTACTTTCCCTCCTCACTATTTGATTCAAAAACACATCTCATAATAACATGGACACCATTTGTGCAAACTATATGGAGACACTCTAGAGAAACTATGAGAAAACAGGGAAGTCCCAGATTCCTGGAAATTGGCAGGATGTTGCCCCTTTCTTCAGCAAGCCAGAAGGATCAATCACTGGTGGCCAGGGAACCTTTGGTCGCAGAGATCCTGCTTCTTACTGCATCCAACATGGGCCAGGGCTCCCACCGAGGAAGCAAAGGACAGGAGGCAGCGTGCACTACTGAATTAGATGGGTGAGACTGTTTTAGGGGTAAGATGGCTAAGACAGGAATTCAGTTTCTGAGAAACTCATGAGACATAATTACATTTTGTTTTATAGAAAACTCAAAAGCTAGTGTCTTCTGTAGTGGCACTGACGACACAAAGCTTGTGTTTCTGTAGTATGAGAAAGCTGAGAACATGGGAAATTGGTCCATTATCTTACTAATCAGCCCTGCAAGATGAAGTGAAGGCACCCAGTTTCTTATTTTGAAATCAGGAGGGAAGGGGGCAAGTTTAAAAGATGAACTCAGAGGCGTCATGAAGGGAATGCCTGGCTCATTTCTATTGCAAATACCAAAGTGTTTCTGAACGTTAATGCCTTGAACCTACCCTGTGTCCAGTTTCATTATTTTAATTGACTCTTGCGCTTGAAGAATTCCCACTCCTGTCCATCCGAGTAGTGCTGTTAGGGTTCCAGGACTGGAATCACTATCTGCCAGGAGTATTTTACTGTAATACATTTTTATCTATATAAAACCCCACTGTGAATCCAAAGAAATTGGGAAAAAACAAAAGCAAAAATCAAGTCTGGCCTTTCCGTTAAATCATTTTCTGCATTTAGAAATATTTGCCACTCTGTGTGCTATTCCCCTGGAGTGATGAATAAAAGAATGATACCTTTATCACAGTAGACAGATCAGAGACTTAAAGTTTGCCTAAATGACCAGAGTGGGCTAAAATAAACATACACTCAGAAGGAGAAAAATAAAAGTCCATCATACTCTGCATTCAACCCACCCCAAAAAATGAAATTAAACTAGAAAAAAATGCAGACTTCAAAAACTAGGAAGTAAATAGCTGAGACATGAGATAGAGCACATTCCAGTTCACCTCCCTCTGGGAATTCTTAGGAAGGTTATTTATCTCCCTGCTTGAAAGACTAAAAACCATTTGTTGATATCATAACGCTGGCAAGTGAAATGGTGACAGCCACATTAACTTATAGCAGGGATCTTCCTTTCAGCACTGAGTCTTGAAAAATGGGACATACTGATTCCAGTAATTTGTTCAAGATAGTGATGTCTCCCCCCCATTTAACAGGCGCTAATTATTGCATTTGAAATACTGTAAAATATAGCACCCATTCCTACAGTCAGGTCGCCGGGCTGCTGAGCTGTCTAAGTATACATATGTGTGAGCATCTGACAGTGGGTGGTTTTGGTGTTTGCTTTATAAATACATTTGAATAAATGGCTCTGGAATAAAGCAGTTGGAATTTAACAATTTAACAGGACTGACATATGAATTCACAGGAAGGGGTTGATTCTCGAAAGGGCAATTTTATTTGCTGTGGAATTATCAAAAGTTCACACCACAGTTCAGAGTGTTTGGCTAAGGAGAAGGAGGGACGAAAGAGGAGAGAAATCAGGATGAGGTAAGAAGAGAATTAATAAATAATCTCCTAACTTGATTCTGACTCAGTCTCATTTTTCTCAGAGTTCTAAGTAATACAGTTCAGATGCTTAATCGGGGATACGTGTGTGAGTGTATAAACACATATGCATAGGCACATATATTTAATGTAGTATTTTTTTTGATGTTTTGAAAAAATATTGAATTTCTTCACTTGAAAGATTTGAGTTCACTTCTAAAGGATTTTGGATACCGGCTGGGGTGGAGGGGTAAAAGCCTATTTTTCTAATCAGCATAAAACTATTAGACATAAAGTCTCCTTCGTGACCCTGGCACGATGACCTCAGGGGGAAAACTCCCCTAAATAAGGTCTATCTCCTGTTTTATGGTCCTTGATCAGTTGCAGGTTGTTTCTCTAGAATGGCCATAAAAGACTTTTTCTTGGAATAGTTCACTGTTGTAGGGTTATGGCGAAGCAAAATATGTAAAAGTTTGATGCTCCTGTAGTTCAGGAGCTAGGCTTTTAAGTTCACCTTGTTAAGTTAGAAAGATGTCGTGAATAGAAACATTCTTTTCAATTCAAAACTTCTTCACGAAGATGGCCTTTTTGTGGGACTGGTGCTACACACCGTGGCTCGGGGTGACCTCTTCAAGGATCCCATAGCAGGTTTTATCTTGATTAAAATGGTTCTTTTCACAGGAGGGGAAGGTCTGTGACATCATCCTGCAAAGGAAAATCTTCTGAAGAACAAGGTGAAAGAGGTAAAAGGTGGAGAAAAGGGTACCGCTTTCTTTTAGATAGGCAGGAGAAGAAGAAAAGGGAAAAGGGAGCTAGGAAGACAGCTGCCTTGGAGAATGGGCCAAAGACAAAGAGGAGGAAATAATAGACAAAGGCAAGAGACTCCAGACAGAGGAGGAGAGGGGTGTAACCTCTGAAGAGGCCTTCCGTCCACTTCCTCTCTCAGCAAGGCCGGGGGAGGCCTGCCCTTACCATTCCCGGAAGGAGACAGGACCTGCGTGCCCACATTCACATTGAAGCAAATATTTAGTCTCAAGCCTGCTTGACTTCAGAGTTTATCCCACAGAGAAAGGAAATCTGTGTTTCAGTTTGATTAATTATCAACAATAACTTGAAAAGCCTGTAACCAGTGTTCCTCTTCCTGAAGTAGAAGAGTCTACCGTACATAGCCCTGAGATTCCACAAAGAAACAACAAGAGAGGTATCATCCCTCCACGAACTGCACACATTCATCTGGCTTCCCAATGGCAGGAGAATTCTTTTCACTTTGAGAAGGATGCTAAAGGCCAGAGGGGGTGATGGGGAAAGAAAACTGTTGTAACCCGATGCTGTCTCTGGGATTTATTTAGTATTGATCAGAGCTGGGGAACTCTTTGAACCTTACATATGTGCGGGGTTGGGAGGGTCAGCACACATACATACGCGAAAGGAAAGGTAAGACAAGGCAAAGCCTGATGAATAAAGAAGAGAATTCCAGAGAACAAATGAATGAGATTGACGGGGTGGAGAGGGAACGTAGCATTGTAACAGAGGAACTGGGGGCTCCCGGAGCAATTTATAGTGAAAGTTCTGGTCCCAAGGAGAAAGTCATACAGTAATACTCCAGAACATGTATTAGGTGATAATAATTCCTAGCTGTATGATGCTCTTTCACTGAGTGTGACACATTCTAGGAGGCCCAGTCAGATGGAAGGAGAGAGATGGGTTCTCTACACCCACTGCTCCCCGTGCAGTGGCACAGGGACTTCACTGCACCAGGAAAACAGATAAGAAGGTGCAGGTGTGAGCCAGAGTCCAATCTGAATCGCCTTCAGCCCTGGGAATCACTTATTTCTACCTTAAGGATACACCTTTGTGTAACCTGCAGTCGAGTGTAGTGTGGACAAGTCACTGATTACCCCGTCTGCAACTCAAAGAAACTTGAAGTGTGAAGAGACCAGAAGTGGAATTCTAGTCACCATTTCACTTGCTGTCATCCTTTGCTATTACAGGTTTTTTTTTCCTGATTTATTTTCTTTCCCTAGAATTTATCAGTCCTTATTCTCTCCCAATTAATAAAACTTAGGCAGTGTTAATATTCTCTGTGAGAAAGGAGCAAAGAGATGTCAAAATTTGGGTAGACGAACGGGAGGAAAGCAATCCCTGCGGCAGTGGTTAAAGCAGTATGGTTCTGTGTGTGTGTGCACACATACTCTACTTTTCTTTTATACATTTTTACATTGTATATGAAACAATCCATTTGTAAAGCTGGAGCTGTGCATTGCTAGTGATTTGAAGAACACTTGTATTGATCATGCTACATTGGAGGCAGTTGCTACTGTGTTGAAGACATACTCTTGCCCTCTCTCTGCTTCAGCAGCCCATCGCTTTAAATTACCAGTGGGTTGTGGTCACCAAGGAGGAAATATTTCCTTTTACAACATCCATTACATGACAAAATCAGATTACTGCTATGATTTTCTGACTCCCAACGGGTTACATTGTATTTGTCCCAATGTGCGCAGATAAATGTCAGCTACAGAAAGCAGAGAGAGTGTGACAGGATGGTAGAGACACAATTGGGCCAATTCGTTACCTCCTCATGTTAGGTGAGCTCTGCTTAGTCACAGGACTCATCAGAGAATTAGGCACTAGCTAGCTTACCATAGGCTCCAGGGAGTCTTATACTAAAGAACAATCTCATTTAATTTGAGTGTAGTCTTATTTTCTTCCAGTGGACAAATATTGACATGCTGAACAGAATATTCCAAGCAAAGAGATGAATGTCAGAAGAGACTCAGAAAACAAAGAAAAAAAAAAAACTTGATCTAAACCTTAAGCAGAGTTAGGGAGGAAGTGGAGCTGGTGATACAAATATTGCAAGTCTGACAAGCAACATTGTGAGCTCAGTCCATCTCCAAAAACAAGTTTCTCCTAGCACCTGTGAGCTAGAATCTAAGGGTTTTAAGAGTACCAACCCTTGTTCAACCCTAAATGGGTGGGTTTAGGTAACCACTTCAATTCTTTTGGCATTAACTGTCGCATCAACAGCACATGAATACTCCATACACCTTGCATGGTTTTGAGAAGGAATTAAGTAAGAACTTGCAAAACTGCTGTGTATTCTGTCCTGCACTCCGCAATTTAAGAGGTTCTAAAAATAAATCTCGGGAATATAATTTCCTGCATGGTATTCTTCTCATATTTTCATTGTAATGAAATATCAAAGAAACATACATTGAATTGTTTTGAATACAATGAAATTGCTACAAATGAATATACTAAACAATGGAATCTGAACAAATGATGGCACTGGAACGTCCACTGCTGCCAAAATCAACTGAAATTCATGATCTCTGGCTGATGGCTTTCAGAATATTTTTCCTTGACAGATGGAGAGATTTGAAAATAATCTAAAACACATAAGCTTACTTACCATAGTTGATTTGAACATATTCATTGGATTGTTTAAGCTTAAGTCAAAAGTCCCACCTAAAGACTTTTACAAGAGTCAACTACATGTAAAAGTTCTGATGTGCATTGAAGGCTGAGCACGGAAGCTTGCATTAGAGCTAAGAGGATGAGAAACTTGAACAGAAAAACAAAGTTTTATGAGATCATTTAGAGACCTTGAGTTTGTTAGTAAAGCTGAAGCAAGAAGACAGTTTTCTTCCAGTGGGAACAAGAAACATCTGAGAAGTACTGAAACGGCTCAGTGTGTCTTACACACAGACCGCCCCCTTTACAGAACAGAAAAAGGCTCTACCTGCGAGACATGCCGAGGGCATCTCGTTAGATGTCCCAGCTTTAGAGACAGATTTGCAAGCCTGTCTTCCAACACTACCGTTGGATTGGGGGTTTTTAACCTTCCCAAGTTTGGCCTTTGAGCAGAATTTGAGAAAGGAAGAAAGAAAAGAGGTAAAGAATGAGGAAGAAAAGCAAAATAAATCAAAAGCAGCTTTCTAGGTAACACCGACATCTCTAAGGCCATGTGCAAAAGGACTGGGTCTCTAATGATATCAATTAGGCCCGACCCACTGGGACATGAGAGATATATTGTGGGGCAGGATCTGCTCAAGTCCATATGTAAAAGGTTATTAGCCAGGTACAGAACATTACAAATTATTGGCTGAAGGTGCCTCCCTACCCCCAATACTTTAACCATTTTAAAATAAATTATAACCAGTAATGGTTTCATGTTGACAAGCTAATTCCAGTTAAACTTTTCTTTCTCAGTCAAGGAAATTATTAGTTTTTTTAAAAATCAATGCACATCTAATGTGCATTTACACATAAGCACATTTTTCAAGCACACACACACACACACACACACACACGCAGGCGCACGCGTGAGCTCACAGAGGTGACGCCCTGCTTTATCCCAGCTCTGTTTACCAGTTGGGATGAGGGGTAGGTGATTCTCCTTCAGAGAGAAAATCTTCCCAGTTTCTTTCCTGGCTGATCTCTCTGCCTCTCTTTCAAGGCACCGCGGTGTCTTCACAGCAGTGGGCTGTATTTGCTGAAGAACAGAGTGTAAACTGCTTAATAAAAGCTCAGCTTTCCATATTGGTGCTGGGATATTTTGGCAGCCCTTCAGAGGAATGTCACCTCCCCCAGAGCTGTGTTTAGGATTCAACGGCCACCTCAAGGCATTGTTGCTGCTGACAATCAGCGGCTCCCTCTCTCTAGCCTTCCCGCCCCAACAGGCCTCATGCTGAAGCTGCTGAGGGTTCCTGTTCTCAGAGAGAAACTTTGCCAACTCAAGCAAACAAAACAGAATCCTGTTACATAAATCATCTTGAGTAGGAATTCAACTGCCTCTTCAGTGTTTGGCAAAATTCTGATTTGTCCAAGAGAGGAGCTTGCCTTGGTAAGACTGCATGGGACACCTGCACCCTAAAAAACCCAGGCTGAGCAGATTAACTCCGGGCCTGTCTGTTCTGATTTCTGTATGTGCGTCTCTTTTCTGTGAAAAGGGGTGCTAAACTGGGTGCAGCCATTAGCTGCATACCTGTAATCTCAACATCCTGGAGAGCTGAGGGAGAAGGATTGCAAGCTCAAGCCCAGTCTGGGCAGCAAACATCTAGTGACACCCTGTCTCGGAATAATATATAAAAAAGGGTCAGGGATGTATTTCGGTGTGAAGGTCCTGGTCTTAGTCCTGTGTACTGCAACACACAAAACAAAACAAAACAAAACATAAAAGAAAGAAAAGGGATTTTTTGTTTCGTTTTGTTTTTGTATGTTTTGTTGTTGTTTTGTTGCTGTTGATGCTAGACTTGGAAAAATAAAAATTTTGTCAATATATTTTAAGGGACTCATAAAACTTTGTATATACTTTTTAAAAAGCTTCTGCAAATGAAAATATAAGAAGTAGAATCTAGATCCTGGCACTTATTCAATGGATAGAGTTATATCACTCTGTGCATGCAGAACTGTGCTTCAACAAAACGTTTCTCTCCTATATTCACAGACGTACAGCAGACACATTCTTTAGTCTTTGCTGCTTGTTAGACTAATGTTTCTTTTCTTTTCTTTTTTAACAGAGATGGAGTTATTAACTCATCGCATTTCACACAGGATTTTCTTGGCTTTAGTACTAAAACTTCCATGCCTTAGTAATTCCTTATTTCTGGCAATCGGGACCCTTTGTCACCCCACACCCACTTTACTGTTCCCTGCTCCATGTCAATGTAAAGTGAGTTTTGTTTCAGTTTTCTGCTGAGTGCCATCATGGCAGCATGTTTTAATGAAAACATAAACTTGCCATGTGGATTAAACTTTGTACCTATGATGGATACATAGAAGAACACAGAACTAGAAATCCCTCTTGGTCTTTTATTTATTTATTTATTTATTTATTTTTGGACTGGGGATAGAAGTCCCTCTTAAAGACATCAAAATACAAAACCTATGAAGCCCCCTCTTTCTCATCTTTCTTCTAAGATTCAGGAAAATGTTAGAATAATAATAATTAAAAAAAACCTCAGAAGTTACTGCAGAATATTTTTTTCTCACCAAAATCTACACCATAGGCTTTTCCAAGAATCACCAAAAACCCATTTTGGACTTATTGAGAAAGAAAGCAGATGCATTAGGTGTGGCATGAGTGATGCTAAGTAACTTTTTCATTTCCCCAGCACCCAAATCTCAGTGATTGGTATTGTATCTGAATTTATTATTAGGATTTTGTTATACCATGAGCTAATTTTCCCTTATCTTTCTTTTCTGATGACTTATCTGACTCAAAATTTCTGCTTTCCCCAGGAAGAAGCACGATCTTAGATTAAGAGGACTCGGATCAATTGTGCTCTTGTTCTCACACTTTGCAAAATCATGATCATTGTCTCATCATTAACAGGGACAGTAAGGCTGATGCAATTGAACTGTGAATATTTAAAGAAAATATATGAGAATCGTGCACTACCGCTCCTGAGAAGAACTCAACATGTGTCACTGAAACAAAACCCACTTTAGATTTCTTCCTGTCTCTACTTATTTCTTTGACAAATCTTGTTCTTATACTTTACTGACTTTTCATCTGGGTCAACCAAAATTATAGGAAGAGAACATAACATTAAGCCTTTCTGAAATGCTGAAGACAGAGATGTTTGCCACTTTATGTGGTTACATTATGAGTTTTTAGGTTTTCTGTTGAGCCATTCAGTAGGGAATGACCTCCATCCTTCTCATTAGAGAGAGCAGAGCAAAGTGGTAAAGACTGAGCTCTGGCAAAAGGTGCCTGTGCTTGAATCCCAGCTCTGCAATTCTGTAGTCAAATTCCGTGCTTAATATTTAACCCTCTGTACTTCAGTTTCCTCGTCTTCAATATGGCAGCAATGACTGCTTAATTTTTAAAATTGTATTTTCATTATGCATATTCTGTAGCTGTATTAATGCATGTAAAGTAATACAAATTAAGAAACACTGTGAATTCTAATAGGGATCAGCTATTAAAAATTCCCCAGCCATCCCAGGAACTGGTTGTTCCCACGATTCTGCTTGCAGCCTGACACATCTTCAGCTATGCTCTGCAGCAGGCCCTCCTAACAGAACACTTAGCTGTTCATAAGATTTTATGACAGTTGATCTTACTGGTCAACATGACTGGATTCGATTCCTGAAGAGGTAATTGGACCATGAGAATGCCATACTCATTAGTCAGTTAATACACTCATGCTCCAAGCTGAGCATATGTTGGGAGCTTTGTACCACTGGAGTAAGTAGGTCCTAGAGATGCGAAGTGGAAGGGTTATCTCTGCCTGATGCTCTTCCCCTGTGCTCTTCTTTCCAGCTGCCAGGGAAAGAACAATTTTGTCTCACTCCCATCTTCCACAGTAATGCTTCTGTCTTGGAACCACTGGATCATTGTCTAAATCTGAGCCATCTTATTTCCTTCTTTGAGTTGTGTGTGTCAGGCTTTGCGACAACAACAACAACAACAACAAAAAAAACTGACTAATACTAAAGTGTTTTATTTAATGAGGACTATAATCCTTTAAAATAAAGTGTGCTTGGTTTTTGTTGATTATGAGCTCTGGATTTTTACTGTGTGTCTCTTAAAAACTGGTACATGGAGTCATTTAAATATTTACAATTTGTGTACTTGCTTTTGTGATTTATTTTCCAATTTATGTACTTTTTCCTTAACAGTGACAACTTTATTCAGCAATGGGGGATCTTCTGTGCCACATGTACACGTCTGCAATTCTACCTGAAATATTTTTACATTGCTGAGGTTAATCACCAGCTGTATGCTAGGCCACATACAGGCAGTGACTTAAAATGCTCATACTACTTTGAGCTTGAGTAGTTAACTATTCTAGTTATCCAGGGATTTTCAGGGAACACTAATGTTAATGAGTATTCCAGGTACATGTTTGTGTATGTTTTAAAATCTCAAACCTTAAGGCAAAAATGCTATCTTTCACCAATAAAATATAATTTCTTGTGCACAAGGCTATCTATTGTGCTCCCTTTTGCCCTTCCTACAGTCATTCTTACCAGTTAGTTCTTTACTTGGCCATAATTTGAAGTGCAAGATTTGGAAATATCATTATTCTCATCAATCACATAAGGATGCTGACTCTGTACATGGGTGTCCTACACACATTACGTGCCTGGCATACACACAGCCCCCCACCCCAGTCAAGATACCTTGGATCTTGTTAAATAGGAGCACAAACCATGGCAGTCCTTGGTACCATAGAGAGGCCTTTGTTCCAGGCCTTTCAACTCATGGCACTACCAAGTTATCATGATTTCTAACTTTATGTATCCACTCAACTGTCCATAAGATGTCCAGAGATTTGTTTTAACATTATTTTGTGGGATCCCATGTCGGTGTTTCTGGCTGAGATCAATACTTGAATTGGTAGATTGAGTAAAGCACACAGCTTCCTCCAAAGAGTGTGGGCCTCTCTCATTCCAGGTCTGACTCAGAATATCTTCATCTTGAAGATAGAGAGAATTCCTTCTTACTCTTCTTACTCTATCCAGCCTTGGATTGGAATTTATATCTTTGGCTTTCCTGGGTCTCCAAGAGGCTGAGGTCAGAACTTAAATATGTCAGTTTTCACAATCATGTTAGCCAATTTCTATAGTGGAGAAAAAGAATGAGGAGAAGGAGGAAGAGGAAGAGGAAAAGGAGAAGAAATAAGAGAAGATAGAAAGATTTTAGATAGATAGATAAATAATAGGTAGATAGCTAACCTATATTCTCTAAATATGTGTATGTGTGTGTTTTGTTTTCCCAGAGAATCCAGCTAATAAAGCCACCGGCCTTATATTTCTTGCCCTTTTTTCACCCTGCA
Organism: Hydrochoerus hydrochaeris; assembly: GCA_004027455.1. NCBI lineage: Eukaryota > Metazoa > Chordata > Mammalia > Rodentia > Hydrochaeridae > Hydrochoerus > Hydrochoerus hydrochaeris. The sequence continues at coordinate 134,878 of PVLA01005497.1, forward strand.
CTTATTCAGTCCTTCCAGTGCTTCTCAGTATTTGAAGTCCACTTAACTGACTCCAGGAGCTCCATTCAAACAGTGTAGAGTTGATTGTAATTCTGGGTAGGACTCACTGATATGACCATTGACTTCCTCCTTAGCCTCTGGTCTCAGTCCTCAGCTCCAGAGGTTAAATGTCTTTTCTGTGGTCGTTCTTGTCCTCTTGTTTGATTATTCTCCCTCCTTTAATTAGCGTCATCAGTTTCTGACATTGCTTCCCCCACATAACCCATACTGCCTCAGAACACTCTTATAAGAAGTTGTTGCAAAAATGAAAATCATGGCAAAATAATCAGTATGTATGCCAGAAAATGCTGCAGTCATAGCCACTGATGTGGGAGACAGGCTTGAGAGAAGCAACAACAACAAAATAACAAGCAACACCACAAACATGATTAAAAGGAAGACAGCTGCAGACAGATGTGACCTAGCTTAGTGAGATTCAGTGCACCTGATGAAGGATGAGAAATGGTTGGACAAACAGGCCTGATTGAAAATAATTTGACTCTTTAGCAAGTGACAGATAATCAATGAAATAGAATAAACTGGAAAAACTTCAAATGAAATGAGATGATTACATCCAAATATTTATTTGTTCAGTTAATATAGTCCTATACTTTTTAAATTTTATAGAGCATGTGCTTTATGACATTTGCATATCATTTTTTATCTGTGATAACATGTGATGTTATCAAACATCAACTTCTTTTTTTTTTTTTTTAATCAGTACTGGGGATCAAACTCATGACCGTGTCCTTGCAAGGCAGGCGCTTATGCCACTGAGCTAAATCCCCAGCCCCAAACATCAACTTCTTGTGAGAGAGAAGTTTATATTTCAGGAGAAGCCAGAGTTCTCTCATGGCTAAAATATGGTAAATGTCCTACCATTGAGGTTTCTGTTGTTATTTATTCATGTGGAATTAAAACCTGGAAACAATTACAAGAAAATAAAAACTATTGGATGTCCTACACAAGGCCCTTGTGGATATACTAAGTAGTAACTGCCTGGTTTTCATGTTTGTTACTCACATACTTAAAACACCAAGAGTCTCAATGTACTCTGCTATCCTGCCCTATACCTATGAAGCACAATAAAAATGTAGAGTAAATGTTTACATTTTTAAAATATGTATTCGAGTACAAGACATTGCCTTGAAATACTCTGCCTCCCACCCCATCTTTCCTGACATGCCGTGCAGTAGTCCTGGAAGTCCGCTTTCTTGTTTTTACCAGGCCATGTCAGAAATACAGTGGATACTGTTGCTCAGTACAGTCTAACAGAAAGGCAGATTTGTAAAAATGTCACAGCACGTCCTCTGCCCCCTTAGTCACCCTACGGGGAACCATGTAATACCTGGCTCTTCTCCAAAGTCCAAATAGTGAAAGGTAATATTCTGAATCAACTCAGGACAAGAAAACAGCCAGGAGAGCACAGCTAAGGACACAAAAGATGACATCCACAACTGGCTTGGAAGATGTCAGGAAGGATGGGAAGATGCAGGGGAGTATTTTCAGGGGGATCAGTGAAAATAGGTCTTGTACTATCATTAAAAAAATGTAAACTTTCATTGTATTTTTAATCACACCTTGTATTTTTTTAAAGAAAAAAAAATGGCCCTAATCTGTTCTCCTAGCTCAGCACTTCCCGGTGCAGGGTTAGAGAGTTGTTTCAGTGGATATGCGACAATGTCTGGAGACATTTTCGGTTGTCACAACTAGAGTGGGGGAAGTGCTAGTGACATCTTTTGGGTACCATCCAGGGATGCTGAATTGTATCCTTTAAGGGACAGGGCACCCCACAACAAAGTTTTCAGCCCCGAATGGGAGTAGTGTCAAAACTGGAAGCGCTGAGTGTTCTGAGAACCTGACATAATGATTTTCATGGAGGGAGAATGTGTAGTTTATTTTTAATTGATTGACAGAGGTTGAACCAAAAACAACTTTTCTCCCCTCACACTTAATGTTTAAGAATTTATGCCTTCTGGCACATAACAGACAGCAGGTAGGCTTTCTTTCTTTCTTTCTTTCTTTCTTTCTTTCTTTCTTTCTTTCTTTCTTTTTCTTCCTTCCTTCCTTTTTTTTCTCTCTCTCTCTTTCTTTCTTTCTTCTTTCTTTTTCTTTCCTTCTTTCTTTCTTTTTGCAATACACCTTGATATTTATTGGTTCATTTGATGAACAAACTTTATTATACCAAGAGAAAAGGAAGAATTTATCAATGGAAATAGCACTGAGTGTAGGGTCTCAGTAGATTTTGATTTTAGGTATTGGCTGTGTATCCATGAGAAATGCAGAAGAATTCCTCAGGTTTTAGTTGCTTTCATTGCTAAAGTGATGGTCTGATATTATACTTGTTCTTATTTCAGTACTAAGAGACTACTTGGATCAAGGGACTGCAGCAGCCTCCCTGTGTTCCACATCAGACAACTGAGGCTGCAACAAATTAGCTCAACTCCTCCCACCCCCATAGTGTGATCAATAAAGTTCACTGAGACTCAGTCATCTCAACAGTCCTCACTAAAATGGAACTTCAGGCTATTGAAGGGGTTTTTGCCTTATTATTATTATCACTAGTTTTTTATGGACATCTCAAGATGACCACAAATATCAGACATGGATAACTTACACTCAAATTGTTTCACTTACTTTTCCCTGCTTTTACTTTGACAAATGACTGTAGCCAGGTGCAGAGGCAAATCCACAGGCATATCATGACCCTATCCTGAAAATATAGGTCTTTCATTCTCTTGGCCACAACATATGATTTTTACTTCCTTACACCTTCACCTTCTGAGCAGCCTCAGAAATACATCTGTTTTCTATAAGTTGAGGGGGAAATACAAATGTTTTATTATGCCTTCCCTAATCTAATACGTTAAATTGCTTACAGGCTGTGTACTTTGTTTCTTAAAAAAAAAAAAAAAGTTCAGAAGTCTCTAGAGGTACAGAGGCACAGACAGACCTAGAAAAGAAAGTTAGGTGTACAAGGGATGCCAGGGCAACCTAAGACCCTCAAGCCGCCAGACTCAGGAGTTCAGTTGACTCCTTCCATGGCTGACAAGTGATCACTTAATCCTCTAATAAACTTTATTTATGGAAGAGCACTTGAGATTGCGGGCCACCTGTGCACATCTGCTGGGGAGAGCCAGCAGGGTCTTGGATGGCAGCCGTGCTTCTTAATCACTCAGTCAAATCAAAGCAAGTAAGATTTGGACTCAGGCCCCTGACTGTGTATGCTCTGGACACATCCAGGCACTGTCTCGTGACTCTATCAGGTTCCGCTTCAAATGAGAAGACCACCACCATGACAATGTCTAGTACAGTCACGTGCAGCAGAGAAGCCCCTCGCAATGCCTGGTTTTTCACTCAGCAGGCTCCCGAGTACTACTGTGGTCTAGTGAAGACCTTTACCTTGGCGTTTTAGCTTTACCAAAGAGTAAGTAGTATCCAGTGGCCATGTCCTAGATAATATTAAATTGCCTGAGTGCTACTCATTTCAAACACATTCTGGAATGATCTTTGGGGAAAATACTATTCTAAGAAAAAAATGCAAACTGATAGAAATTTAGGCATAAGATCCATAAGATTTAATCAAACAATTCACTCAGGAGGAAGCACAAAGGGACTATTAATATATAAAAATATTCTCAGGCACATTAAGCTGAGTAAGAGGAATAAAATAAAAATCTAAATAAGTACTTTTTATACCCATATCAGGAGTGGAAAACATTAACAAATCTGATGATATCAGTAAGGATATGAATAAAAGTTATTACCCATTGCTGGTGATCTAAATCAATTTAAGCTATTTGAAAAATGATTTATGAATATGTAGAGGTTAAAATATTTGTGTTTTATCACCTATCAATTTTCTTTCTTTATTATATGTACTAGAGAAACTCTTGTAGTACATAATTACTGCAAGACATGAGAAACAATTTTTAGAGGATGTTTTCTTCTTTATGATTGTTTTCAATCATAAAATAGAAAACAAAATCATATTCATCTGCAGAAAGTGGAAAAGAGTCAAGTGTGGTGGCACAGGTCTGTAATTCCAGCACTCAGGAGGCTGAGGCAGGAGGATCACTGGGAGTTCAAAAACAGTTTAGGCTACATAGTGAGTTCAAGACCAGCCTGAATTACACAGCAAGATACTCTCTCAAAAACTAACTAACTAACTAAATACAAATAAAAAGAGTTGTGTTGTAGGATCTTCATAGAATGAGATACTTTTATCCATCAGATAAAAGTCAAGCTGCAAAAGCAAACACCAGTTCAATAGGCATGTTACATGTCATATGTAATCTGTGCTTGTATGTGTATACAAACATATACATACATATTATTTCTCTATATATGTTCACTAGAGCTTGTACATGATACTCCTGTACATGTCCAGCATGTATATGTGTGTGTGTGTGTGTGTATTGTGTATCAGTCCTTAGAAAATAGAGAAAAAATGCTAAGTCAACATGCTGAAAAAGATAGTGTGCAGTGTATTCCTTTTCCTCTGAGGAAAGTCAGCCCTCAGACTGGGTGTGAGAGAGAAGGAGAGAGGCAGAGAGAGACAGAGAGAGAGAGAGAAGAGAAGAGAGGAGAGGAGAGGAGAGGAGAGGAGAGGAGAGGAGAGGAGAGGAGAGGAGAGGAGAGGGACATAAAGAAAACAAACATACAGGGAAAGAATTAATTATAAAATTATCTACCCATTCCCATGATCTGGACATGGAAGAGACATATAGAGAGAGACAGAGGGAGACAGAAAAAGACACACACAGAGAGAGAGACACAGAGAGAAATGACAGAGAGAGAGAATGAATTATAAAATTATCTAGCCATTCCCTTGATCTGGACATGGAAAAATCATAAGAGAAAATAGCTAAATCACTGTTTCAACCATACTTCAACCTATAGTTGAATGCCAGTCTTGCCTGCCTGCTCCCTAATTTTCAAAATGTGTAATGATAAGCCCAAAATAAGGTATCAATTTGCTACCAAGAAATTCTAAGTCTTGAGAGTACGTTAGCTAGAGCCCATCACTTGAGCTTTAAATGAATCATCTGTCTCATGATTTGTATATTTTAGGGAGGTTCTGATTACACTCAGCACTGTTAGTCACCACACTGTTCTGAAATTGAAATTCAGGCATGCTATTACAAAATGTTTCACAGACATTGTTTTATACTCAGCACTGGCATGGAAGTCTTTGTCATCTTTCTAATGTGTGACTCTAGAGATGTGATCCCATAGGACAGATAATAGTGCTACAGCTTTTATCTGAACACATACATGTGAGTGTCCTTTTAAAAAGATAAATGCACTAATGAATATGTAATAAATTCTAAGAATTACTTATGGTTTCAAGTATCAAAAATGTTCTTATGCCCTTGGTTTGAGTTAAGCCACTCTTATTAATGTGAATGGCTACCATTATGTTACTTACCTCTGTGGTTGCTTCTAGCTGGAAGGTGGGTGGGTAGAAGTATTAATAAAGGCAAATTGTCAAAATAAAGAGTATAAAAATATATTTGCATGACCTTTGGATTTTCTTGATTTAATCCTGGACTGAAAAAACAAGAAAGTTACTGAAAAAGAATTCAAATATGATGATGATATACAGCAGTAAACAATTAAATGACCAGAGCAACAGTTATAAAAAGAATACTGACTATTCCATCTTTGCTATGCTAATGAACTTGTATGTGCATGAGAACACAGATAAACCAATGTCAAAGCACAAAGGTACAGATATGCTTTAGAAGTTACTGTAAAGTTTAGTTTTCATTTGTGGATAGAAAGCTGCAGACTTGAACAGAATCACTTGTGTTATTAGCTAACTTGTGAACTCCTTCTATATTATGAGAAATTATGAATTATGAAATTATTATTTGTAATTTATACCTGAGGTTGACAGAATTAATTCAGGTACTATTTTGTCATTAATAATTAATAATGGAACTAGCAGACCTTTATTCAACCAGGGGACCAGGCCTGCACCTCCAAGAGAGGGGAGGTAGGCCAGCAGGTGCTGTAAGGGGAGCTCCAGCTTCCAGGCACTAGCTGGGGAGAGTTTGGAACATCACCTCCAGTGCTTGGGTGCCTGCCCAGGCCTGTAGGACACTGGACCAGCCCACAGAGGTTTCAGGGTCTTGAATGAACCATGCCCAGCAACCTTTATTAAACCAAGGGATCAGGCCTGGGCCACCAAGAGAGGGGAGTTAGGTCCACAGGGAACGAGGAGCCAGGCCCATGCCAAGAGGGATGTTGCAGCTTCCCTGTGCTGGCCCTGGGAGAGTTTGGCCACTTGAGTCCCAAAAGGAGCCTTGGTCACAGGAGGTGATTTCCAACACTCCCAGGGAAAGTTTTGGAACATCACTCAAAACACTGAAATAAAGGAAAATGAGAAAAAGAAATGCAATCTCAAACCTTAAGCCCATCCCAAGAAAGCCTTGGAGCCACATACATAGAAGAAAATACTAGTCATACACCTGAAATACCTGAAATGATATCAACTGAAATAAACAGGCAAGTACAGGAAGCTATGAAGGAACTCAAATCAGAAATAATCTCCCAGGTAAAAGAAGAAATGAAAAAAGTAGTGAAAGAAATAGTGAACACGTCTAAAGAAGACACAGCTAAAAAATTAGAGGAACAAAGCAAACAGATAGATTCCCTGAATGAACAGTATAAAAAACAAACAGAATACATGAAGCAGATTCAAAGAGATATACAGGAAATCAAAAATTCTATTGAAAGTTGCAAAAACTGCCTCAATTAAAGCGAAGATAGAATTTCAGACCTCGAAGATAAAATTACAGCTAGTGAACAGGAAAGGAAAATCTTTGAAAAATAACAAGGAATCAAGGAATAACAATTCAACAGTTGCAAGATGATGCAAAGAAAAAGAACATAAGATTAAAAGGGATAAATGAAAAGAAGGGAACAACACAAATGATATCAAGAGGCTATTTACAGAAGTAATAGCTGAAAACTTCCCAAACATGAGAATGGAAAATGACATACAGATTAATGAAGCATATAGAACTAAAAAACAGCTATAACCAAAATAAAACTACACCCAGACAATAATCACCATCCAAGAAAGCCACCATAAGAACAGAATATTAAAGAGAGAAAAGACAGATCACCTATAAAGGAAAATCTATCAGAGTCACAGAAGACTTCTCAACACAAACAATGAAGTCAAGAAGAGCATGGAGTAAAGTATTTCAGATCCTAAAGGAAAACAACTTTCAACCCAGACTGATATACCCTGCAAAACTGTCCTTCAAAATGGATGGAGAAATAAGATACTTCCATGACCAAGAACAGCTGAAGAACTTCATGATCACCAAACCAACCCTGCAAGGAATACTGAAAGACATTCTAGATACACATAGGAAAAAACCACTAAGCAAGACAGACAACTAAACAGAATGGAAAGATAAAGATACAACAGCAGAAAGATAACTTGTCAACAATAAAACAATATATAACAGTTATAACCATTAATGTATATGGCCTCAATTCACCAATTAAAAGAAACAAACTGGCAGAATGGATCAAGAAACAATGTCCAACCATATGCGGTCTACAAGAAACCAATCTAACCCAAAAGGAAATTCATAGACTGAAAGTCCAAGGACGGAAAACAATACTTCATGCAATAGGAACTAAAAAAAAAAAAAAAGATCAGTGTTAGCTATTCTGTTTGCAGACAATGTGAACTTCAAACCAAGAATGCTCTGAAGAGATAAAGAAGTCACTATATACTAATTAGAGGAAAACTTCAACAGGAAGAAATAAAAATCTTAAATGTATATGCACCAAATTCCAGAGCACATAGCTATACAAAGCAAGTATTAATGGAAAGGAAAAATCAAATAAGCAATATCACAATTATAACAGGAGACCTTAACACTCCATTGACACAAAGGGACAGATCAACTAGACAGAAAATCAGCAAAGAAATAACAGAACTGAATCACACCTGAGAACAAATGGACTTGATAGACATATACAGAGTGTTCCACCCAACAACATCAGAATATACTTTCTTCTCAGCAGTACATGGGGAATTCTGTAAAATAGAACATATACTAGTTCACAGAACATATTTAAGTAAATGCAAAAGAGTTGAAATTATCTTATGCATGTTATCAGATCATAGTGCCATGAAACTAGAAGTTAATGATAAAACAAACTGCAAAAACTCCACAAACACATGGAAATTGGATAATACACTCTTGATCAATCAATGGGTCACAGAGAAAATTAAATAAGAAATTAAACAATATCTACAAGCAAACAAAAATACAAATACAACTTACTACTGGAACCTGTGGTATGCAATGAAAGCAGTCCTCAGAGGAAAATTCATTGCACTGAGTTCCCACATTAGGAAAACAGAATGAACACAAATAAGCAAATATTACATCTCAAAAATCTAGAAAAAGAAGAGCAAGCCAAGCCCAAAGCCAAAAGAAGGGAGGAACTTATAAGGATCAGAGTAAAAATTAAGGCAATAGGGACTTAGAAAACAATATAAAGAATCAATGAATCAAAGAGTTGGTTCTTTGAAAGAATAAATAAAATTGATAAGACCCTAGCCAACCTAATTTTAAAAAGGAAAGAAAAGACTCAAATTCATGCAACACAGAATGAAAAAGGTGAAATCACCACAGGCTCTGTAGAAATACAGAAGATCATCAACACCTATTTCAAAAACCTCTACTCTCATAGGTTCAATAACACAGAAGAAATGGACAGATTCCTAGAAACATATGACCCACAAAAGCCGGATCAAGAAGGTGTAAAACTACTGAATAACCCAATTTCTATCAATGAAATTGAAAATGTAATGAAGTCATTACCAACAAAGAAGAGCCCAGGCCCAGACGTATTCACTGTAGAATTCTACAAGAAATACAAAGAAGACTTAATGCCGACACTCCTCAAACTGTTCAATGAAATTGAAAGGGAAGCAATTCTCGTTAAGTCATTCCTAGAAGCAAATATTACTCTAGTACCAAAACCTGAGAAAGACCCAACTAAAAAAGAGAACTACAGGCCAATCTCCCTAATGAACATAGATGCAAAAATTCTCAATAAAATATTGGCAAACAGGATGCAGCAAAATCATCAAGAAGATTATACACCATGACCAAATGGGATTCATCCCAAGAATTCAGGGATGGTTCAACATATGTAAATCAATAAATGTAATCCACCATATCAATAGAACCAAATGTAAGAATCATATGATCATTTCTATAGATGCAGAAAAAGCTTTTGATAAGATCCAACAACATAAAAAGAACCTTACAGAGAATTGGAATAGATGGTCTCTACCTCAATATGATAAAGGCCATCTACAACAAACCAACAGCCAGTGTCATATTAAATGGCCAAAAACTGAAAGCCTTTACCTTGAAATCAGGCACAAGACAAGTGCCTATTCAACATAGTACTGGAAATACTAGCCAGAGCAATTAGACAAGAGGGAGAAATAAAAGGAGTAAAGATAGGAAAAGAGGAAGTTAAACTATCATTATTTGCAGATGACATGAAACTACATAGAAGACCCCCAAAACTCTATTGAAAGACTTCTATATATAATAAATAATTCATCAATGTAGCTGGATACAAAGTCAATACTCAAAAATCAATAGCATTCCTATACACTAACAACAAAATCACTGTGAGAGAAATAAGAGAAGCCATACCTTTCATACTAGCATCCAAAAATACGAAATACTTAGGAATTAATCTAATGAAAGAAGTAAAAGTGCTATACAGGGAAAATTAATACCCTGAAAAAAGAAATTGAAACAGACCTCAGAAAATGGAAAGACATCCCTTTTTCATGGATAGGAAGAATAAATACTGTGAAAATGGCCATTTTCCCAAAATTGCTATACAGTTTCAATGCAATCCCAATGAAAATACCACTAACATACCTCATAGATCTAGAGAAATCACTCTTAAAATTCATCTGGAACTAGAAGAGACCTAGAATAGCAAAGGCAATTCTTTTTTTTTTTTTTTTTTTTTTT